>VDFB02000008.1:319416426-319685009 GCA_007258455.2 Sequoia sempervirens | reverse complement strand
ACCCTTAAATCCTTAAATCCTCTACCCTCTCTCTCTCAAGACTCTCCCTCCTACCCCCTCTCCCTCTCTCGAGTCTCTCTCTCTCACTCACTCCCTCTATCTCTCTCCCCTCTGATGCAACTTTATATTTTTGCTCCTTATGTTCCATTCCTACCCTGCCTGGTGTTACTGGTCTTTCATGGTGTCAAATTTTTCCTTGGGTTGATGGTTTTAGCTTTATTTTCATATAAAATCCTTGTGTTTATTTTACACCTTGGTTGGGATCTATTTTGATGTTAATTTTGGGGGGTTTTAAAATGACTTATGTCCTATCATTCTGTCTAGGCTAAGTCTCTTTGTTTTAATATTTTATTTCCTCTATAGGGTTTTATTTTCCTAAATCTTGGTTGGCCCTATGTTCCATCATTTAAAAACAACTGATGTCATTGTTTAGCATCCGCATAGTGATGTCCCCTTGTCCTTTTAATAATTTTTTTATTTTTTAGAATGATGAAGCTCGTATGAACATTGATCAACTATCGTTTGATCTCAGTTGCGCCCCACCATCCTATGATAACCCCACCACACCGCTTTGGTTGATCGCGATATCATGGGCGGGCACCACATGTCCTATCTGGTGAGGCTGAAGGTGATAAGTTTGGCTGATCATCGATCAATTGTCATCAGATCTTAATGGTTTTCCACCATCGCTTGATCAAAATTTGTAAGGTTTTTACTGATTGTGATATCATAGGTGGGGGCCATGTGTCTCATCTAATAAAGCCGAAGGAATGAAAGAAATACTGTGGTAAGTTAATCCAGCCTTAATACATTAAAAGGCAGGTTCCTAAAGTGTTCTTGAGGTGCACATGTTTTAAATCAGTAGATATGTTATAATCTTGATGAAAAAGTTGCTCGACAGTTAATAATAAGGTTGGAGACTGTGTTGAAGGAACAAAATCACAAATGCTCAAGATCTATAGTTTCCCACCATCGCATGATCCAAAGTTGCAAGATCTTTACTAATTGTGATATTGTGGGTGACAACCACGTGGACTTCCTTGGCAATGTATGGTATGGTGGGCCCCTTATTGCCATGTTGGTGATTGTGTCAGCTTCTTTTGAAGATGGTTGTTCGATGATTTCATCTAACTGAAAGATCGAAAGCTAAAATTTAAATGTACATCAAATATGGTTGGAGTCATTTGTGCAATGTGTGAGTGAGCTTTGCTGGTGGATGAGGCATTTGTTGCATGATTTGATCGTCATTCTATTAAATTAAAGTTCCATCACTACCCATAACCCTAAACCCTAAACCATTAAACCTTAACCCTTAAACCCCAAACCCTTAAACCATCTACCCTCTCTCTCTCAAGTCTCTCCCTCCTACCCCCTCTCCCTCTCTTAGCTCTCTCTCTCTCTCACTCCCTCTATCTCTCTGCCCTCTACCCTAAACTAAACCCTTAACCCTTAAAATTTAAACCCTTAAACCCTCTACCCTCTACCCCTTATCTCTCTCCCAATCCCTCCCTCTTTCCCTCTCTCTCTCAAGTTTCACCCTCCTACCACCTCTCCATCTCTCAGGTTTCTCTCTCCCACTCACTCTTATCTCCCTCCCCTCCACCCTTAACCCTCTACCTTCTGCCCTCTACCCTTAACCCTTTACTCTCTATCTCTCTCCCACTCCCTCCCTCTCTCTCTCACTCTGGAATCCTCTATCTCTCCCTCTACCTATAACCCTAAACCTCTTAACCCTATCTCCTCTATCTCTCCTCCCACTCCTCCCTCTCTATCAAGTCTCTTCCTCCTAGGCACCAATCCTCTATTAGGTCTCTCTCTCTCTCACTCACCTACCACTCTATCTCAAGTCTCTCCCTCTCCCACCCCTTCTCCCTCTTAATTTTTCTCTCTACTCACTCACTCTCTATCTCTCTCTCTCTCCACCCTTAAACCATCTACCCTCTACCTCTTAACCCTCCCTCCTCTATCTCTCTAAGTAACTTCAATATCCTACCCCCTCTCCCTCTCTTAGGTCTCTTTCACTCACTCAATTTCTATCTCTCTCTCCCTAACCCTAAACCCTTAACTCCTTAAACCATCTAACCTCTACCCTTAACCCTCCCTTCCTTTATCTCTCTCCCACTCCCTCCCTCTCTCTCTCTCTCAAGTTCTCCCTCCTACCCCCTCAACCATAAACCCTTAAACCCTAAAACCTTAAACCTTCTATCCTCTACCCTCAACACTCTGACTCTCTCCCTTCCCCCTCCTAATTCCCTCTCTCTCTCTCTACCCCCTTCCCCCTCCTAATTATTTCTCTATATCTCTCTCTCTCCCTTTCCACCTCTCTCTCTCTCTCATTTTCCTATCCCTCTCCCCTCCTCTCCTTCTCTCTCTCCCCTTCCCTCCTAATTCCTTTCTCTCGTCCTCTTTCTCTCCTCTCTCTCTCTCTCCCTTCTCTCCTCTCTCTCTCTTCGATTTCCTCTTCTCTCCCCTCTCTCTCTCTCTCTCTCTCTCTCCCACCCTCCACCTCCTAATTACTCTTGGGTATATGTGTGCAAAAATTGGATATCCAATTTATAGCACCAAAATATTACATTTTAAAATATTTTTCAAGTTAGATATTAAACACAAATTGGATATCCAAAATAAATTATATATCTCATTTGTAGTACTTTGGCTTGGTAATTTCTATGGAGCAATGTACTGACACCCAACCTAAAAAAAATTCAACTTAGGATTTTTGCATTTTTTTGGCGAGTTCAAAATGCTACTTTTTTCATGTTGCCACTTTTTGGCCCATCATGATCCTGCACATACCCAGGTCTAAATTAGGTAGTTGTTATTGCTAAGGTGGATCACTCCTTTCTTTGAAGGCCATACACTTATGATTGGGTCAAGGGTTCTTTTCTTTAGAAAATTCCTATTTCCTTTTTGATAGGTTAATTATTATTTGTTTAGATGGGTTATGAAGCACTTATTTCAAACAAATATCTTTATGAAAGAAGTATATTGGCATGAAATTAAATATGATTTGTATTCCACTGTAAAAACTACAAAGAATGGAAACAATTCTTTCAACACATTAACTATTATGTAGTAGTCAATTAAAATGAAAAAGCTTACTCTATATTAGTTAGGATACACAACTAAGAAAATGATCTAAAGTGACTTATTTATCCTAGAGGAAATAAGTATACAGTATACAAAGAAAACCAACAAACCCACAACTACCCCTATTTTGAAGGAGTTTAGTTTTCTCCCCTTCCTAATCTCGCTAATATTGTCTAATTATTTTAAAGAGATGAAGGGTCATAACACAACCTTATTCAACCTAGTAAATAGCTTGCTTAATGAAACTTAAAAAAAACAACAAAACAATTGCTACATTTGGAATTTCATGTTGAATGAAGAGTGGTGACAATAATCTACTTATAGTTTAATAAAACACTATTTTTATAAGAAGGCTTGGCATTAGAAAGATAAGTGTTACTTATAGTTTAGTAAAACAATATTATAGTTTTACCAACATATACTATTGTATGCTTGCATGGCTTATTAGTTAATATATGGGGAGATAGAGATAGATGGGGAGAGAAAGAGAGAGAGATAGAGATATATGGGAAGAGAAAGAGAGATGGAGATATATGGGAAGAGAAAGGAAGAGAGGTGGAGATAGAGAGTCGATGGGGGGGATGGGGAGGGAGAGATGGTGAGAGATAGAGAGGGGGAGATAGAGAGGGGAGGGAGAGAAAGGGATATAGATAGAAAGAAATAGAGAGAGGAGTGAGAGGGAGATAAAAAGAGAAATAGAGATAGAGATATAGAGTAGGAGAGATGGAGGGAGAGATGGAGTGAATGAGAGAGAAAGGGGGGAGAGGGAGAGATAGCTCAATAGATAGAGGGGGGAAGAGGGAGTTACATAGATAGTGGGAGATATAGAGATATAGAGAGTGACAAGGAAAGATATATCAATCACCCTCCCTATATCTCTATCTATTCATCCTTATCTCTTTGTCTCCCTTTATATTTGTATGTTTGTCATTATCTCCCTCTCTCTCTATATTTTCTTCCCTATATTTATCTTTGTCTCCTTAAGTGTGGAATGGGTACATTGAAGAGGTCTTAAAGGAGAATTATCATATCTTTAATCAAATGGCATGCTACCTTGAGCATAACTCCCCAAGGACACATGCCATCCTTGGATTGTTGACATGAAACAACCAATCAAAATTTAGTTTCTCTCTCTCATATTAATATATATTACTATTATATTAAATATATAGTATATTAATTATATTTTGTATTATTTAAAAATATACTAATTATTAATTATTAATTATAATAACTTTATACGTATTTAATTATTTTGTTAAAGAATATAATATATACTTAACTATATTGTAGAATATTAAAACCTATCTAAATGGAACCAAAATTTTCAACTTAATTAACATACTATAAAACCTAACGAAACCGGGTTGTAGCTTGTCAAATTGGAGAAGTGAAAGGTCAATACTAGCACTGAGGAAGAGTTTGGAGTAGTGAAAACAAGGTCAATGCCAATGTTGAGGAAGAGTTTGGAGTAGTGAAAACAAGGTCAATGCCAGCAACAAGGAAGAGTTTGGAGTAGTGAAAACAAGGTCAATGCCAACACTAAGGAAGTGTTTGGAGTTAAAACAAGGTCAATACCAGTGCCGACGAAGAGTTTGGAGGAGTGAAAACAAGGTCAATATCAGTGTTGAGGAAGAGTTTGGAGGAGTGAAAACAAGGTCAATACCAACACCGAGGATGAGGTTGAGGGTACTAAGGGAAAATCGATGACCAAGGGGCAATGAGTACTGTAAGCTTGACACCCCCATTCTCTTTAACCTTCAATTTTCATGCCTAGTTTCCAAAGATCATCTCGTACATTAGCACCCCCATTCTCATAAAATGGTGTAAGATAAGACAAAAAAAATAAAATAGCTTAGTCTTTCACATTTTTATCGACTAGCCTTAGGTCTTGGAAAAACTCCCATAATCTACCCACATCTTGGTTGAGGTCTAGGATTTCATCACACATAGCCTTCATCACATGAGTCTGAAGCAATTGTAGACTTAGCCCAAGTATATGCTAGGCTAAGGTAGATCTAATGAATGAAAATAGAGGCATACAATTCTTCTTTAATACCTCCACCACAAACATATGCAAGGTGTTGGTTGTTTTTAAGGTAAGTAGGTTGATCTTCTAATCTACCTATGGAATTTCCAATTCCAAGGGCAGCTCAAGGACCTAGACCAACTGACAAGGATTTGAAATACCTCCTACACTTTGGGATCTGCAAGACCCGGGAGGGTGATCCCTTAATGCTTTACAACCTCTGCACCATCATCATAAACAACATTAACAACAACAGATAATCTCATTTAATAGCTCAACATAATAGGATAATATGAATAGAATTGGTTGTTTATCAATAATATCAACTATTTGAAGCATGAGATAACTACAACAAAAATTCACAGTATAAGATAGTAATTTATTTGAAATTTGTAGCAAGCTCTAGGTAAAGGAAAACAAATACTAAACCATACAAATAAGTACAACTTAGATCAATGCCATATATCCATTGGAGGAGTCAAATTTATAAGCATCTAAGGGTTTATGATAGATTTAACACATAACATATAAGATCCTTGATAACATTGCTTTACAATATCATCAATATGTATTCTAACCCAATACTACCTATCAAATCCTTATACAGAACATATCCACCTACAATCCCATTCAAGCATTTTAATTAATTCCTTGAATTAAACTTAAAACAAGAATCATACACACCACAACAGTGAGATGAACAAAACAACCCTTGATCATTTTATTCAATATTCAGATATGCTTGTACAATGGAGAAACATGAGTTTGAATTAATCATATAAATTCAAATGCTAGTACTATCATAAAACATCAAATCCCCATGAATTCAAAACCTACCATAGAATGACTCAAAACCTAAATTGTATTTTCCCTAAAACCATCAAACTTTACAATTTGCTCTGTAACTTCATCTAGACTCGACCAAAAATATCTAACTTGCTAACCCGTACTTCTAGCCTTGAAATCCTTCTTATAGAAAAATGAGCAAACAAGCATCGGACTAGAAAGCACACATGTCACCAGCCAATTGGACCGCCTTGTGATATTCCAAATTTTTTTTACAACAACAATCTTCCCACAGAATCTTCTTGTTCAGCGTGCCTTCTAAGAATGGTTGATGCAGCAACAAAAAACTTCAAGAATTCCGCGCCTAGACTGTCACTAAAAAAAAAACTGGAATCTGTTGTAACTGCAACAGCTGATTTGTCAACCATTAGCAACCTACTCCTTTTCACTCTTCCTCAGTTAAATATATATTTACCCATTTCTGGTACTCTTCATTAGTTGGCCAATCAAAATTGAT
Organism: Sequoia sempervirens; assembly: GCA_007258455.2. Taxonomy (NCBI): domain Eukaryota; kingdom Viridiplantae; phylum Streptophyta; class Pinopsida; order Cupressales; family Cupressaceae; genus Sequoia; species Sequoia sempervirens. The sequence goes on along the minus strand of VDFB02000008.1, from coordinate 319,678,587 downwards.
CACCTCATTCAACTTAACACTATAAGGTTTGTACTTAACTGCCACATGATTCACTTCTCTTTCAAAAGAATCCAAGAATGAGCTGGTGCTAATGATTTTGTCCATACAGCTCACCAACAAATCATAATCTGAGTTACCCTATTTTTGTGGGTTTTGTAGTCAAAACATGATATAAAGGGGCTCTTACACTTTTTGTGATTATTGTAGCTTGTGTAAGAGGCCCCATGGATATTGTTGTAATTGTAGAATGCATGAATAGGGAATAAGATGAGAAATAAAGAAGGTATAGTTGTTGTCCTCAATAGTTTTGTGAAGAAAAGCATGTGAAATGAGAGGTTCAAGCTTAGGTTTCAACAAAACATGTATGAGAGATCTGATTTTATGAATTCTTATTCATGTGCAGACCTAATGGGTTGTTTCTGAACACTGAATATAAATGATAGATACACACACATATATATGTATTTTTAAATGTAAATATAAATGCAATTAATGGATGCTCTCCTAGAACAATAAATGCAACATATCATTAAAGAAATCTATATCTATGTATATAAATGTGTATTTCTAAATACAAGTGTAAATGCAAAGAGCATATGGTTTTGTAGTGTTATAGATACAACATATCCATAAATTAATGTAATTGAAATTCTAAAGTCTTCAACACATATAATATGAAATCGATTAAACTATTAAACTACATGAGAAATAAATGAAAACAATAAATGCATATGTATGTGTATTTGTAAATGTATGTGTAAAATAAATAAGAATAATGAAAATTATAAAAGAATACAAGGAGAGGTCTCCTCCCTTCTTGGTAGTGATAACCTCCTCCACACACAACCCTTAAAAATTATGAATAGAGGAATATAATCTTTCAAGAACTCAAATTTGATTCTCTTCTACCTGATGCAACTAGTCATTTTATCCTTACAAACATTTATAGTGATTACTAGAGGCACATAGACCAATTATTCATAATAGAAGAATTTGATCATACTTTTCCAGTGATGGCATTATGAGAAAACCTTAGGTTAAATGAATAATTCCTAGCTAAGTTCTTTAAATCATGTCTAACCATATAAGAGAAGACCACTATTATGTGTACCTAGATACCATGGAGAAAGGCTCTTTGGGCTCTTTCATTAATCATCCTACCTTAAAACATACCAAAAGTCTCCTAGCAATTAGACATAGGAAGATTTAAGATGACTTAAAAAAAAATTATTGCCAAAGCATAAACTTATGATGACTTAACCAGGCCTAGTACACACTCCCCCTCCCATTAACCACTTAGACATATGGAAATTAAATGTAAATTTGCTGCTATTTTTAGTCATGTAGGTGTCCAATAAACCACTTGGTGGTGTTTCCCTTCAAGTTTATTTACTTGAATGAAGAGAAAAAGTTCTTTGATTACAATTAGAGAATACATTTGAGGCCTTGGTTGTGTAACTGGTGGACCATAGTCATATTTAACACTTGTTACAAATTTTGGGAGTTAAAATGCTAAGTAGATTTGATTTGTGATGGACACATTTGGATGGTAGTAACAATAACTTGCAATCTATCAAGACTTGATTACCTTATAACCTGTGAAATTCTAGCTATGAAATGATAGATTAATCATAATTTCACCTTAGGATCACATCACCATGAAAGAACTTCATCTAACATCCTTATGAGTGTAGGTACCACCAAATAGGTATTTGTCAGATCTGTCTTCCTCGAGCGAGGGAAATTTAGGAAGAGAAGAGGAAAGTGAGATAGGTAGTATGTCTAAAAGAGGGAGATCAACTAGAGGTCAAAAGATTAGAAGAAAATTATATAAACACATTGAATTTTTTCTTGCTGAAGGGGGGTCATGTTCTTATGATGATGAGAGCATAGGCGACGTTGAGGTTCCCTTGAGGTACAAACACCTACGGAAACAATGGGTACCTAAGGAAATTCCTCCAATAAACACTGATTTTTGTGTCAATGAGAGGATATATCGCATAGCACCATTGTCATTACATGGTTTGGTCTTATTTTGCATGGATGGAATAAAGGTCTGTTATGAAAAAGTTACTAAATTGATGGATTATGTCAGACCCTATTACAATTACAAAGATTGGATGCAACTGGTTTGATATACACGAAGTATGCATAGGTATGCACTGTCAACAAATTGGGTAAGTGCACAAAGTTAAATCCATGAAACGTGGAATTTTTTTCCTTAACCAAAAAATTGAAATTGGATTTGAGAAAATGGGATCCCTATTTTAATAAACGAGATAAAAATCGGGATCCCGTTCTGCTTTGGGATCTTGAGCCTGACACGGAACGGGATCCCACTTTTTAAAAATTGGGATCCCATTTCCCTTAGGATCCCAAACCAGTGGAAAAGGAATAGGATCCTGATTGCCATGAAATAGGATCCCGATTACCACAAAATGGGATCCCGATTTCTATAAATCAGGATCTCGTTTTGTAGAAATCGGGATCCTATCTTATATTGCTATTTATTTTCTTAAAAATAAACATAGTTCACTACACAATGGACAGGACCCCGAGTACTGGCGACAAAGACCCCCACAATCAGCTATAGGTACCTACCTACGTCCCATTTTTTTGCATTTTTCTATTTTTAATTGAAATTGTGAAGAAAATAAGTGAATTTAGCATTTTTTTTAATTTATTTAATGTTTTGAGCATTTTTTTAACTGTTATAGTAGAAATGAATAATTGTAAAAATAGACAAAAAAATGCAATGAAACCTGAAGGTTTTTTAATAAAAATGAAAAAATGAACCTTGAATTGTGTTTTACAAACAAAATTTAACTTTTGAAACCTAAATTGTTCAATTAAACCAAAAAAAATAAAATTTGAAACCCTAATTGAAACAAAAAAAATTGCATTTCAAAAGCCTAGAAATCGAAATGAAATAAAAAAAATTACATTTAGAAAACCTAATCAAGCTTTTTGAAACCCTAAATTCAAATCAAACAAAAAAAATTGAATTTGAAAACCCTAGTTTGAGAACATTCTAGCATTTTTGAACTGCCCTGTACAATTATCTGGCCATATGAGGTGTTCTTTCATATGGATTCCTCTTTCTCTTAAATTTCTATAAAATATACTAAAACAATATTGAACAAACTCTAATGAGTGTAACCGATTGTCACTCAAATAAAAATGATACTCCCTCAAAACTTTTCTATCATCCTCAGTGCTACCATCTACGCGTCTATAAACAATATGGACAAACATAGCTACTTGCACTGAATTATAATATTGAGATTGAATTTCCTCTTGTGGAGCGAGAGTACAAAATCAACCACTAGAAGTATAGTACCAATTGGAAATGTGTTTCTACATGCGCGAAATTGGCCATCAAGCCATCGAGCATGTTCAAAGTGCATGACATATTTTGGTACAATTTTATTCTTAAATTCACTCATAAATGCATGCACACTAACTTTTTCTTTAACTAAATCACAACGCTTTCCTATTTTTCCATCTTTTAAAGAATAGTGAACATTCCTAAATATTTTGACATCTACTAATTGTTGTCCAAAATCATGATCAACACTTTCATGCAAACAAATTCTTTAAAATGAAAGATTTCCATAGTTAATGCATTGTCTAGAAATACAAGAACTTAAATAAAATAATTTATCATTAGTTTTTTCACAAAACAAACCTGAAATAAACTCTCTTATTGCTTCAGGTGGCATATCAATACCACAATCCTATATAGTCATGTTAGTATGCAAGGTACAACGTATATATCGAAAAACATCATAAAAATAACGAAATTGAACATGTATTTTACAACAACAAGATATTTGTTGCTTATTAATTTTTACATACCAGGGTTTACATTTTTCAAAAGACCTTTGACTTATTTTAATATTACCAGGTAACACTGAATTGCTACAAAATTTTCTATAAAATTCAGTTTGTGTTGTATACAAAATTTTCTATAATATTACCAGGTAACACTGAATCGCTACAAAATTTTCTATAAAATCTAGTTTGTGTTTTGGGTGAGGATCACGAACTTTGGACCCCACCCTTAATTTTAAAACATCTCTAGTATTAGATGAAACCCTAGTATTATCATGCCAATATTTTTCAATCAAAGATTTAATTTCAACATTCAATTTTATATCAAACGTCGGTAGTCATCCACTGAATCTCCAACATTGATTGATAGGATCATTTTCTATACTTCCTCTTCTTTTTTCCATTCTTAGTAATTTTTTGATTGATTGGTAGTTTTTTTTTAAAACTTCACTAATATTGCTTACCATTCTTTTATTCAAAGTTGCTTTATTAACTATAGTAGTAGTTATAGCTCTACTTGCTGCGTTTTTATCTTTAGATTGACTGTTTTTCACAATAGATTGAATGGCACTAGCAATAGTAGACATAACATGTTTTAATGATTGATCTTTTCTTTTTTGTTTAACATAAAAGCCTAACCTTTTCATTACTTTCCTCATTTTTTGCATTCTCATCAATTGCATCATTAGCTAACATTGAAATGCAATTTTTTTACGATGAAAGAATTTGGTGTATATTTTATTCGCATGTGTTCTTATTTTCCTCCAAGAAATTTGACCAGGAAGATTATCAAAAACACCACTTCCAATTTTAAAAAAAATTATTTTCATTAAATTCATCACATTCTAGATTTTCATCTTCATCTTCATTTTCATTTGCATTTTCATCTTCATTTTCATCAACAAAATGGTTTTCATTTTCATTTTCATTTTCATCTTCATTTTCATCAACAAAATGGTTTTCATTTTCATTTTCATCAAAAAATACAGGTTTTGTTTTCATTTTCAAGAAAATGATCATTTTGATTTTCATTTGCAACAAAATATTTTTCTTTTTCATTTTCAACAAATTCTATAAAAGTTTCATCTCTCTGAATATAGTCAATGTCAACATCATTAAGTCCAGCATCTTGTAAAACTTCTACATACAAATTTACCATTTCACTAACATGTGGATTTGAAGACACACCTAGATTTGTGCATATTGAAACATTCTCCATAGCATTCAAAGAGGGATTTGAAGACATAGTAGGACTTGTTTGTATAATCATATTCTTCTCCAAATTGACTCCTTACAAATTAGCTTCATCTACAACCATGGTATTCTCAATGTTTTCATCTTCAATAGTTGTTGAATTGGTTGCTCCACCATCATTCAGTGATTTCATTCTCATTCTTCTTTCTCTTTGTCTCTGTCTCTCTTTTTCTCTATTTGCTTCAACTTCTTGAGGAGTCAATATCTTCCTTCTCTTATTACGAGCTTTATCTCCCATAATTATAAAATTCTCAAGCACAAATGAATGTTAATAGTGAAATAATTCAAAATATTCAATCCAAATTAGAAGTTGAATACCTATTAGGACAAATTTTTTCCTCTTGTGTTCCTCAAAACAAGTAGAAAACTATCACAATTCCACTTTAAAATTTGTTTTCTTCATGCCTCCTTTGAAAAATTCAATCCATATTACAAATTGAAAACCTTTTGTTCCTCCAAACAAGCACAAAAATAACACAATTCCACTTCAAAAATGGTGTAGATTATGCCCCGTTTGATAAAATCAACTAAAACTAAAGTTCACCACTTGTAAATACAATAGCTTATGAAAAATAATTTACTTTTACTGTGCTTGGCCATACATGTGAAATTGCAGACTTCACAATAATTTTTTGCAGTATATTTAAATAAAAGAAACAGGATCCCGCTTATAAAAACCAGGATCCTGTTTATAAGTAGCGGGATCCCATTCTATAATCGGGATCCCATTCTTCGGCATTGAATGTGGGGGCGGTTGGCTGGGAAACAGGATCCCATTTCCTTTACAATAGTCTGAATATTGTAGAATAGGGAACGAGATCCTGATTATAAGATGGGATCCCGTTTATTAATAAACAAGATCCTGTTTTATAATCGGGATCCTGTTTTTTAAAATTTGAATTTTTTTTTGCTTTGTGGTCGGGTTTTTTCCTAGGTTTTTGGTTTGGGAAAATCATTGGAAGTCCGAACCTAGGCCTTCAACTTGGTTTGACCTGCAAGTTGAAGGTCCTAACAATGTCAAAGAAAAATACTGACTTTGGACATATGGCTAACGACCTTTTTGCAAATTTTTTTGAGGAAATTAAAACCCATTTTAGATGAAACAATGCAAATTATAAATATGTAATTTTTTTTGCAATTGGATTATTTTTTATTTTTTTCAATTAATTTCTAATAAAATTTGTCCATAAACTTTAAATATCAGGGTTTTTTTTACTATTTTAATAACTTTTGATCAACATAACATTTTGACAAATGGATTACATGAGAACAAACTTCAGAAAATTATTTTCAATTTCAAAAAAAAAAAATATGATAAGTTTAGGTCATCTTATGCATGTCGTACACGACGATTTTTCAAAACGACAAATCTGCCTAATAAAAATTTAACCAAAAAAAAAAATCAATAAAAATTACAAAAAATATCAAGAACAAGCTTCAGTGAGTCATAACACTTTTCCCAAAAGGATTTAGAAAAATATAATAATTTAAGTCAAAATATGGATGTCGTACACGTGCATGGTATGGTAAAAAAAAATGACTTTTAAATAGTGGTTTTTAGAAATGCCTATTAAAACTCAATTTGTACAATCTGGGTATTGAAATAAATTACATATTTGGAAACTAGACTCCGAGCACTACATTTTATGAATAGTGACTTTTTTAAAGATTTCATCTTTAAGTGCTTCAAATTTTAAGGTCAAATGTGTCAAATTTTGAAAATCAGGAAAAGCACTTCCACTTTTTGGCCAAAAAATGGACTCAACTTCTTGCGCACACCCAATTATATACAGCTAAAAGATAAGGATCAAAATAAAGGAGTGGCTATGTACATTGATGGAAGGCCAAAAGCATCAAGGAATATTGCAGGGTTTATAATAGTACATGACCTGGGTCAACAAATAAGCAACCCAATTGCATATTCGAGGCACGAGGGAAACTGTGTATTTGTATGTGCGATAAAATCAATAACTGCAAGGGAAGAGTTGCTAATCAATTACAATTTGAATCGCTTAGTTATAAACACAGTCACTATGGGGGTGGTACGTACTATGTACCATTTTACCCAACCTCCAATTAATAACTCCAATATACCATTTTATTCTTATGTTTTTTTCATAAGTCTATTGGTTTCATTTAGGTAATGTTTTTTTATATTTAATTTTTGTCACAGCGGGACATTGATTGTATGGAGAAGGCTCTCGCCCAGAGCACAGATCATGATTTATCTTCACGCGCTTCTACTCGACAAGTTTACCTCATTGTAATTGTACAAATTAGATACGAGCAAAATGTTTTATTATTATGTTGTTTTGATAAGTTTATTGGGTTAATTTTGATAATGTTTTTAATATTCTTGTTGCAGTCGTCTGATCAGGGAAAGGCACTAGTAGTAGACGAGAGCATCGATAGGGAGGTGTATTGAATATTATGTGATGATGACATTGCTTCTTCAAAAAGCTCTCGATATAATAAGGAAGACCCAAAAAAATCTACTGAAGAAATCCTTAAGTTGTTATTCATAGTGCCTCAAACAGATGAGATAGGAGAGAGGGTTAAAATATTGAATGAGTGATCACAAAACTTGCAAGTAAGCTATCATGAGGTCTTTAATTATAACATAAGTTCATTCATGGTTTTATATTTTGTACTCTTTTATGTCATGAAATAAAATATGTGTTGTTTTTACAAGATATTTTTCAACCTCACGATGCTCCTAGCCATAATCAGGGTATTAAAAGTGTTGCCCAAGGAGTAGGGGTTGGTCCAAGTGTCCATCCTAACCTTCCTACGCATACATCACATCATTTGACCCCATCATTCGTGCCTATATTGTCGTCTAAAATGTCAGAAAAACATACCATGCAGGCATCCATTAGTGCACCCTCTGGTGGCGAACACATGCCAAAACATGCGTCAAGACATGTACTTGGGGATGTAGAGGCCACTAGTACTGGTGATATTTTAGCAGCATTTCCTGGATCTTCCAGTATTACTAGTACGGGAACATTTCTAGTCACATTTTTGGTGACCGAGGATTTCATTCCCATAAAGATAGAGAAGGTCCCAGGTACTTTAAAATGTTTTAATTATTATTATATATAATCCAATTGAAATTTACTTATTGATCGCTTTTTTTAGACTATTGATCCCACGATCATTTTCTAGGAAATTATTTTTTTTATAAACACCTAAGTGATATTACATTGGAGCTCTTTGGGCCCACCATATGTACATGGTGGAATACCCAAAATCAAGATTTAAAAGATGAGCTCATTAACCGTTTAATTGTGCTCTTCGGTGATAAAACATTCAACCAAACCAAGGTCCTTAAGAAAGTTGGTACCTATCTAAAGTATGTGAGGAACCAATATAGGTCACATTTAGAGAAGAACAAAAAGTATGAGCATCCCCCATGATTCTAGAGAGGGAGTGGAAGGACCTAGTGTCAAATGGAAAGGAGAAGGCTGAAAAGAAAAAAGGAAAGATACCACCGAGCCAAGGAAGGTATGTGATACTATCAACAATGTAATTATATACTGATTACTCTTTCTTTTTACATAATCTAACGTATTTCAAACTTTTCATAGGCTGTCTGACACATCGAAGGAAATAAAGGTAAGACTAGAAAAATACGAGTAGCACAAACTTGGCTCTGGTGGTTATATGAAATTAGTCGCATGAATTGTTAGTATCAATAAATGAAATATAGTATCCAAATAATAAATTGAAAACAATTTTGGTTTTATCACACCATAGAAGCAAAATTCATGATCGTATGCAAAAATGTAGGTCTCTCAATTCAATAAAGTTCCCACAGAAGATGACCTAAATATTGCCTTCCAGCAAGGCTATGGAGTCGTGGCTGAATGCCTAAGAGTTTTGACTGGGAAAACACAACCTTCCATTGCATCCGACATGCAAGTAAATAAACTCAATAAAGTTTATTTAAAATTGAATACTTGCGCAATCTATTCAATATTAATTTCCACCATAAAGTAATTACATGCCTATTTGTTTTAAACATTCAAGCAATGATAATATTGCACACGACATTGGAATGCAGCCTGGTGAGGGTGGAGCACAACTTGTAGATGAAGGTCATGGTGTGCATCCCAATACTTTAGAGCATGTAGAGCGTGATCAACATGTTGAGCATGGTCAAGCTAGAGAAGATCAGGAACATGATGTGTCCCCATCAGGCAAAGAGGACCACTCTAAAGTTCTTTTAAACATATTTAATTGCAATTGGTTTATTAATTAATGTAACCTTTCATGTTTCAACTTTAGAGCATGTAGAGTGTGATCAACGTGTTTAGCATGATCAGGCTAGAGAAGATCAGGAACATCATGTGGCCCCATTAGGTAAAGAAGACCACTCTCATGTTCTCTTAAACATATTTAATTTCAATTGGTGTATTAATTAATGTAACCTTTCGTGTTTCAACTACAGATCAGGATTTAGAGGGTGTTCATCATGTTGAGCATGAGTCTATAAAAAAAATTGAGGAACATGATGTGGAACCATCAGGTAAAGAGAACCACTCTAATGTTCTTTTAATTAATGAAATACTTGTAACAATAATAATAAAACATATTCGTTTAATATTTCTTTCTTATTGCAGCAGACTCCCCTTGCAGCGACATCCACGTCATGAGCAGAGGGCATAACAACTAAAGAGGGGACATATATTGATTTAGAAAATGATACCCCACTTCATATTTTTGTAGCTTTAAAAAAGAAACAAAAAAAAAAAAGTGATTGTAATCATATCATGACAACCATATTTTTGATAATATGTAAAAATTGAAAGAATGAATATTATATGTTAATGAATGAATGTGAATATGCTAATTAATGAATGTTATATGTTAATGAATGAATGCATGTAACTATGTTGATTAATGAATGTTATATGTTAATGAATGAATGTTATATGTTATTAATGGATGAATGAATGATTAATGTTATAAGATTGGGTATGGGGAATTGAGAGTGATGTGAGGGGGGGAGGGGCCAAATGAGCTTCCGCCATCACTTGGTTGACCCTGTTAAGTAGAGAATATTAAACTATTCTCAAAACAAAGAGAAGCTCAATAAGGTAATGCACTTTTCAATATAAGAAATGCATTGTTTGAAGCATCAAACCAATATGCAAAGATGAAAGAAAGTGCTAACTTTTCACTATGATGGCAGAAAAATGATTCTTTATACCCTGAATCCATGCTTTGCATCATAATTTGAAGTTGTTTCCATTCTAATGTTCTAAGTTTAGTTTGTTTGTATGGCTTTGTATGAATACCACATTGTGTTGTGTGTGGATTTGGTTTCAAAGATCTGTTTCTTCTATTTTTAGTGGTGACATAACTCTAAAATTTGACTTTTGTGCATAACAGGTTAGTGGAAAAATAGACAGCTCTTAAGGGTTTAGAGGATCGATTGAGATAGATACACAAATATTTGGATCTTGTTGTTGATGGGAGGCTTCAACTTAACCATGAAATTTTGTACCATCTACAGGTATGCAAAAGTTTCTCTACTTACATTTATTCTTGATCATAAATGTTCTAAATGATATTAATGCTTCAAACTTAAGATTCGTTTCATTGTTATAATGATCAAAATGTTATAATTTTCTATACATTCAAGCATTTTCTTTCCCCCTACCCTTTGCTCCCCCCCCCTCCTTTTAAGAATTTTTTGTCATAAAAGATTCAAATTTCTATCTCATTTACACAAATTTACCTGAAGCGCTAGGAGTGAATAAAGATATGTTAAAGATGATGGATTATGTCTAAACAACAACTTTCCATCTTATAGCTAATTAAATCCTTAATATTTGAATAGTTTAGAGATCGAATAATGCTTGTATATGCATGTGTAGCAATAAGGGAGCCTATGTGAAGATTGAAATTTAAAACATCACTTTAGTATTTTTCCTTAGGTAGTGAAATGATATTTTGAGTAATACAAACCTACACACACATTGATATTTTTTGGCATTGCATTGAAGAAATTTTTTCTTTTATACCTACCTTTGTCTAGAAATGGAGGTATATAATATTGGTTTCTAGGTTTATTCTATAAGTAGTTAATTTCACATAGGAAGACTAAAATATTCTTAATGTCCTGTGTCAGGTGTGAAAGCATATGAATCACTTGTTGAAGGCACCATTTTGTATTCATCCAAAAATTGGTTTGTTCTTTTTTTTTATGTTTCTTGCATGTGTTTTTTTTAGGCTCTAGAGATGTAGCTCAACTCTTTCCTTTGCACTTTTCATCTATTTTGATGATTACAATAGATTGTCCTCATAATTTTTCATGTAGATCCATCTGTAACCTTATTTTCTACCAATCAATTTACAAAGCACAAACATATTAAGGACCATTTCACTAACTTGTAGTGATCCATTACTTCATATGTTGTAGGTTGTGTCTTTGTGCCAATAAATCCTGATGATTGCGAGAACTTTAACACTAAAAGTGTACCCAATCTTTCTCAAGTAAAAGTCTTACCTTATTTTATAGTAATTTAAATGGTTAATTGAAGGTTCTTCTTTAGACATGAGATAGTTGAACCCTAGATTAAAATATGGTATTAGATGGGTAGTATAATGATAAAACTGAGGTCCATTGAACAAAAATTATGAACATAATTTACTGGACTATGAATAGTGTTACAATTATAATTATTTCTCCTTTACCTTCCTCTGCATTAATGAAAAAGATAGCAGATATTGGAAGTTCATTACATGTCTCATGTATGTGTTAGTATTTTAATTTTTTTTAAGTTGTTCAAGAGCTTGATTAGGTCAAGAATATGTTCTACAAGCTCTGTTCTCTTGACACTACTCAACATTTTCCCTACACATTTTCTCTTCAATCCAGATGTTTCTTAACTCCTTCCCTTGTTAGCCCTTAGTTGTTCTCAAGTGTAATGCTTTTTCTATGAATCTTGCAGTCTGTATGTATGATCAGTCATCTCTTATGAAGCATGGATAACCTTTCATGAAATTGTTGTTGTAATTAGACAATTGCCATTGTGAGAATAATCATTTAATTTGTATGGAAGTAAGTTTTTTTCATATTATTTGACTTGGTATTGTAAACTTGTCTTTGTAGGATTCTCTCAGGGGGAACAATAGAACTGTGATGATAGGTAGAGTTGTTTCTTAACTCCTTCCCTTGTTAGCCCTTGGTTGTTCTCAAGTGTAATGCTTTTTCTATGCATCTATGCATATTGCAGTCTATATGTATGATTAGTCATCAGTCTCTGTGATGGTACATTTCAACGAGTATTTTTTTAACTTGCATTGTTTCATCGCAATTTCGATGAAAACCACTGATGAATCACTGAAAAGGTCCAACAAAGTTGCTATAGCTGCGATGAAGGCTTTGTCATAACTCCTTGCCCGTTTCGTTGCATTTTGACAAACTTCTGGTGTTTTTTCGATGCTACTCCTTGCCCATTTCATCGAAATGGTGATGAACTTCTAGTGTTTTCTTGATGCTACTCCTTTCCCATTTCATCGAAATGGCGATGAACTTCTAGTGTTGTTTCGATGTTACTCCTTTCCCATTTCATTGAAATGGTGATGAACTTCTAGTTTTTTTTTGACGCTACTCCTCTCCCATTTCATCTAAATGGAAATGAACTTCTAGTGTTGTTTCAACTTTACTCCTTGCCCATTTTGTCGAAATGGTGATGAACTTCTGGTGTTGTTTCAAAGCTACTCCTTGGTCATTTCATCGAAATGGCAATGAAATTATGGTGTAATTCGTTGATGGATACATGAATTTTTCATCGATATTCTGATGAACATCTAAGTCATTTTATGATGCTAATGACCAACAAATATGCATCATTATTTCGATGTTTAATTCGTCGTTGGCATTTTGACAAAAAAATAGCGACAATTTTTTTTCATCAATTTGTCGATTTTCTAACAAATGTTTGTTGAACGACTGATGAACGTTTGTCAGAAAATGGATTCAAATTCAATAGTGAATGATGTTCATTAGATATTTCACTAAGATTTAAAACATGTGTAGAAACTATTTCCTGCACCTCATCTTGATTAATAGTTTTATAGTTGATTATCTTTTTGTGCAACTCCTTGGGAATTGGAAGTTAGTAGGGGCAGGTGTGTTATACAATTTCTAAGGTTCTTCAACCTTATTTCATGAATCGAAATATAGGATCTGATTCTGACTAGCTAGGGGTAGAATTTCTTCTTGGGTACTATTTTTTCTTGTCAAAACGATCATGTCCTTAGCTTCAAATGGAAAATAGTTAAGAGACATTTTGGTACTGTGCTTAGAAGTCTCTCCTAACTAATAGAAATGGTTTAAAATGTTCATATAGGGTTGACACATTAGCTCAAAATGATTCTAGTAATGGACTTGGCACTAGTTGGGGAGTAACAAACTCCATAAATAAACATCCTCCCCAAGGACTAGCTTATCTTGTTGCAATTTCTAAATTAAGACTTGTTGGTTGACAATGTCCATAGGGTCATTGTGTTCTAAAGGTTGTGGGAAATTAGAATTAATCATTGAAAAGGTCATAATTTCTTCCCTCCTATACACTCCTATCTCAATTTCAAAATAGGCTACTTCGTTGGGGTGCTCATACTCTATGATCATATGTTTCAGACGAGGTTCACTTTCAATCCTAATATGAGTTTCTACCCCTTTCCATGGCAGCCACATGTGTGAGAAATCTAGGGAGAGATAACCTCCAATACTCTTCATCAAGTCCTGACTTAGCAACATGCCATATGTTTAAGGGATATTTGTATCCTTAATATCCATATAGTTTTGGATTTGTGGGTCTAGTCCAATCTACACATTGACATTTTTTAGTTCTCCAACGACATTAACCTTAGTTTTATCTAACGGTATTGCTTTCTCATGAGTTTGAACTAGACTTAAACCCAATTTTTTCAAATAGAGAAAGGCATAAGATTACCTAAGGCTATAGAATCCAAAAGGAAATTATGTAGATTTTTTTCAAAAATTCTCAGAATCAAAAGGTGGGACACCACTTCAAAATGTTAAAAAATGAGAGAGAGGTCTTTTGTTTTTACATTTCTAAAATGAAATAAAATTCCATGTTATCATTCATCTAATATTTAGGAAGGAAAGCAAAGTTACCTTTGATTAGAAATTCAGGTGGGAATTTTGGTGGAGGTGAATTATTTTCAGCATTCTAATTATGAGGAACCATAGTATTGGGAGGGGTGGATATGGTAAATGGTCCCTCGTTCTAATTTACCAAAAAATGGCCTCCCTTGGTTTAAAAATCCTGAGCATCATAGGTATCTTCTTTTGGTTCATTCTCTCCTTGCATGGGATACCAATATTAGTCATCATAGGTTTTAAAAGCCATGGCTATATCAACTAACCCACCATATTTATTAGGATTACCTTGTGGTGGTTGGGAGTCAGCTTGTGCTATTTTGACCATTTTCTCCATCTCCAAGTACTTCACTTCAAAATGTGTGGCAGTGTCATGCAACAACACCAGTTAGTCATGAAGATCAAATCTGCAATGTGTGTAGTGTGTGGTTTATCCTCATTGGCTTGATAGTTATGGGGAACTCCCCTATTGTTTGGTCTAGTGTTCTACTACCTATTGTTATTGGGTCTCTGGTTATATCATGTATTCTAGTTTTGATAGTTTTGGTTGGAGAAGTTTTGATTCTAAAAATTCCTTTGATTTTGGTTGGTATTCTAGTTGGAGTAGTTATTTTGGTTGGAATACCCCTTGATTCTATTAATTCTAATTCCGATTTTGGTTTTGAGGAGGGTTAAGCTTGAATTGTGTCATCTTGTTGGCCACTGGGGATAATTTTTTCTTCATAGTTTCTAACTCTGTTGTCAAATGAGTAGTATGCTCACTTTCTACAGTCATTACAACTGATGGGTGAGTCATGGGGCTAAACTCTCTAGCATGGTTGGGTATGTGTAGGATCATCATGGAAAGAACAGTCCCTTAAGTGGCAAAAAAATTAGAAAAAATAGAGTTAGGAAACTTGACATAAAAATTTGAATAATTTATAATCTATATTATTTAAAAAATATGTTAGAACAAAATCTATAAAAAAATTGAATGTAGTTTCTAAACTACTAGGTTTTTTTTTTTTTAAATCTATTTGGTGAAATTTTGAAATTTCAATGCAGTAATTTAAATTTTAGGGGAAAAATAAGAAGTAGGTGTCTTTCTAACCACCCTAACCACAATAAAATGATAATATTTTTTATAAGATTTTAGATATAACTAAAGGACTCATGTCCCGATGTGATGCATATTTTTTTGTATTTTTTTTCCAAATAAATAGTTAATTATGATTTTTTTATTACAACTTTTAAAAAATATAAAAAATTGTATGTCTAACCACCTCAACTTGGTCAAAAATTCATGAAATTCATTTTTTTTTTTAATCCTATAGTATGCAAAGCATAGAATGTGGTGCATGTTTTGGATTCAAAAATATGATATCGTTTGAAAGCTATAGATGTTTTTCAATTAGCCTATCAATCAAGACTTTTGTCGTAATTCAAATAGAAAAGGAATAATAATTATTTATTAAATTTAAAGTAAAGCATAATTTATATTGGTGAAAATTTGAGAATCTCATTTAAAAACCCTTTTTGTTTCATCAATTTTGGATTAAAAAAAATTCATTAGCCACATACCCTACACATACCCATCATATCGCCACTTTTTGGCCCATCATGATCCTACACATACCTAATTATGAGAATTCTGAGTTTGCTAGGAGGAATCTAAAGTCCATCCATTAATCCATGGTGATGAGGGTGTATGTTGTAATTCATCCAAGGGTCCATAGGCAGAGTGGGACATCCCTAGGACTGTATTAAATAGAGGGGTTGAATTAGGCATTAGAGGATATCCTAGGGGAGGGAAGACCCCTCCTAAACCTCCTAATTGTGAACTTATATGCTGCTACAGTTTGATGGAAAGGTGATATACCTTAGATAGAGAATCAATCTCTAGTACAAGGTAGGTTCTTTGTAGAAATAATTGAATCAACGGGTCTATGACCTTTAGGTATGCCTAGATAGCAATATTCTTAGCCACCAAGTATGGTTCTTGTAACTGCCTATACATTCTTTGGAATCTTGTGTTAAACAAAGGTAATGGTTCCTGTGGTTCCTATAGACACTTGAATTTGACCACTCCCATATGGTCAAATTTTCCATTGCATTCCTCCATCCTCATCCCTCATCCATGTTAATTAAATAATTTATTATTTGATTAATATTTCTTCTTATTCTAATGTTCCCTAAGGTATTTAATAAATCAATTAAATACCTTATCCCTTTTATCTCTAAATTAAATAAATACCGCAATTTATTTAACTTACTCACTTTATCCTTTATGAATTAAACCAATTTTTAATTCATCTTCTTCTCTCTCCTCACTCCTCATGTCACATCCTTCATAATCCTCCTTAATCTAGATTAATTTAACTAATCTGTGATTAGGATGTGCACTCCCCTAATCATCATTAAGGTCACATCTTCCATAATCTCCCACTTGCCTCTAATCTGTTATTAGCCTACCTAATCCCATATTTGCACAACCTTAATCACCTAATTATGCTAACCTAATCTCCATGCCATTTATGGAATGTCCTTAGTCAACCAACATTAAATGCTTTCTCTATTTGGAGAAGGCAACCCCTTCCCTATGTGAATTTTTAAGTCACATTGTTCATTCAATGCAATTTAAGGAATTTTAAATTCCTTCTCCCATCCCCATGAGGATTTTGAGGAATTTTTAATTCCCCACATGTCCTCTTTGCTGGAATCAAGCAACATTGAGAGGGGTGGTGAATCAGTGTTGTGCAATTTTTAACTTTATTAATTTGTTCTTTCAAGTTCCTATAGTATTCAATCAAAAGAAAGTTGCATGAACATAAAAAAATAAGCCACAACACCATAAAACAAGGATTTTTACATGGAAACCCTATTAGGGGAAAAATCACGATGGAGGTCAATCCAAAACTTGAGTACACAAATATACATGATTTACAAAGTGGGAATGCACTTGCATTCAGGCACACTTCCTAGAGCTCATTGCTCAAAATCGGGAAGGATCATTTACTTACATAGATTTGGATTACATTAAAAATTTGAACTAAGATAATAGCATCTATAAATGCCTTATTACAGTTTTGGTTAGGCTCATAGATTAGATTTTAGACCTTTTGTTTGATTCTGCACTTTGCTTTGTTCTGCCTCAATTCACTTCACAAAATCCTCTCCTGCACAAGTGAAATCACTCAACTACTCTTCTGATATTCATAGCCTACATCAACACATATCGAACACACATTGAACACACTAGAAAATGAATTAATCGATCTCTTTTATATATCTGCTACCAAGAATTCATTTGCTCCATATCAGCTTCAATAAAATAAGAAATATTTACCAACTGTTAGCTCAAATCATCAATAACATTTAATGCACATCCACCAAATTTGGCCAAAGCATAGCTAGGACCTAAAAAAAAATCTTCAGTATGAAAATAATCCAAACAATTTCACCTTATTCATCCGCAACAACCAACATTCGCTTAGTTGACCTTCATACACTAATGAACAAAAAATCAAATGACCGGATCTCCTAACTCGTAAACCACTTGATGCAATGGAAAAAAACTTGAGAATAAGACATTTTAGATACCCAATGACCTTCCCTGAGATCTACAATGAAAATTGATAAACTAATAATGTAAACCACTTGACAGATTCAACTTCATCTGGATACCCTATTCTTTATTCTGTCTTCCGATATGCTCAAATATTGAAGTGTGGACCAGATCAATGACTTACGTTGCCATAAATGACAAAAATAGAAGCCATATGCCAACAATCTCCCCCTTTGGCATTGATGGCAACACTTAGAGAAAAATGACTAAGTTTTGGAACCTTCAAAACTTCACAATGCCATAGCTGAAAAAACTTGACAAAACTCCCCCTGAGTTTGATAGGACATTTTTCATTACTCTCTCTCCCCCTTTGAAATCAATGAAAAAATTATGATAAAATATTTTCTTTCTCCCCCTATGAAGTGAAACCAAAAACTTATTCAAAAATTGATTCAAAAATTTAAAGAAATACAACTGCTATTTGAAGATTATTTTTTACTTTTCCTTCATCTCTGGAAGAAACTTCTTCCATGCTTCCACTACAATCCTGATGATTATGATCATGCTATTTTTTTCAAATGTATAATTGATAATATTGATGAGGCATTCTGAAATGTTGAACGATTCTTCTAATACTTCTCCTTTCCTTAGTATGTCAAATAATTGTTCTAGCTTGCATTCGGTTATGTCCTTCACTTTCCAAAAGGTGTCAACAGTCATGTTCCTGGTGTTTCGAAAATTTGTATGCTCTTTCTATAATTCCTAAATCCTTTTCTTGATTGCACCATCACAATCCTAAGACATGTTAATTTTTTTTCCAATACTACTCAGTTTTGTTTCAATTTGTTCCAGATTTTCCTTGTACTTGCTAATTGCATGAGGCCATTGAAGATAGTAGTTATACATGTTGTTTGCTATGGTTATGCATTGTCTTAGTTGTTTCATGTTCCTTTTTAGCTTGGTAAGTGACAATCTTTACTACTTCTTTAGGTGTAGGATCACTTCTTCTTCCTTGTTCTGAGACTTATAGTCCATGATTTCGTTGATGCATTCAGTCATCTCTTTTGGAAAGGTATTCTACAAACTCTCCAATTTGATATGGTTTTGCACAAGATGAGCATTTAGTACACTTAAGATCATGTCCTACTCATATGAAGGTCTGATAGACCATATGTTCCTAATTTTCAGCATTTCATCTTCCTCATGAATAAGCTACATTAGCTCTTCCTTGGTTAAATCACCTTCTTCACTTCCTTCTATCATTTCCTTTTCTTGTTTTGGTTCAACTATTTCCAGTTCTTTTCCTAGGGTGTCCTCAATTTCCTTATCATATTCCCCATTAGGTATGTCCATGATCACTTTTTCTTTTCCTTTCCCTTCAACTCTTGGAGTCTTGCATGCTGGTGGAGTACATATAGCAATTTCTTTTACTCTTTTCTTATTTCTCTCTATCTCACTAGAGGAGGAACCAACTTCAAGTTCCATTACTAGAACGGAGATACCAATTGATAGAAACTTCCTTAGTAAAACCTTAAAGAAACTTTCATATACTTGATCATAGTTTGCCAAATTGTTAGAGTATATGTAAATTTGCTTGAAAATTGGTTCACTCTCTTTCCATATTACGTTGTTCAGATGTAAGAAATTTACAAAATACATCACAAGGAATATAAAAAAAGTACAAAACATGAAAGGGAAATCTTTCTTCTTTTTCAATTGCATGTTCTCCATTAGTTGATCTTTCAGCAATCCACAAAGATCAAAATCCCGATATTCCATTATCATCTTGTGTGAAATGTAAACAACACCTACCGAGGTTACACCTTCTCTGTTTCTGAAAAATATTTTGTAGGATATTCCATGTGCAATGTACCTTGTCACTGAATCTTTAATTGTGGATATTATCAATTTCCTTTGATCTATAATTACTCCAGTTAGGGTTTCGACTTCTTGATTTTGAATAGATTTCTTCCTCGGAACATACCCAACTTTGCATAATCCAGTTACAATTCCAATCATTTCTCTTGAGATATGGTAGGGTTTATCCAAAGTCAGAGTATCATCATTCAATCTTTCCAAAATAAACTCAACAATTTTTACATTTACAAAACAAAGGAATTCACTCCAAATATCCAATCTTTTTTGTTTTACTTCTTTTAGCCATTTCAATTCATCATGTGACAACATGTTTCTTTCAACTATAATATTCTCACTACTATACTCATCCAATTTTATTATTCCTTTGCTTTGTTCCATTTTACCTTTTGTAGACACGTCTTAAAAATACCAAAGAATTTCTTCAATTGCACACCAAATCAAACTAAAATTACTCAATACAGCTGAAGTACCTAATGAATTAGGCTTCCACCACCGAATTCTATTCACACTTTTGAAATTATGATGTAGAGTGCTCTCCTTTTCTTTGACATAAAGTGGTAAATGAGGGTTTCAAGTTTCTTTTTATAACTCTCACACCTAAATTTTGTCATAATAAATGCTTTTTCCCTTACTCATTTAGATACCCTGTTTTCTCAGTTATCAAACAAAAACTTCTATGGACCTTCAACTTAGTATAATATCCTTTCCAACTATTTCAACATCATCTGTAGATCATTAGTGCAACCACAACACTCATCTGCATCCAGTTTTTAGTTACCGACATGGGGTTTGAAATATTTTCTTGACAACTCCCCCTAGGCTAGAGGCCCAAAACTAATTCCTAGAGGAATTACCAAAAGTAGGTTCTAGTATTGGTTCACTTCCTACAATAGACAAACTTTTCTTAACCCATGTCTTCTTCATCTAATCTCTTATTTCATCAAAAATCATTTTTACTTTTCCTTTATCATCTTTTTGTGTATTTTTGCCTTTGTATGCTAGACCTCTTCTATCCATATTCTTGTTTTTGTAGAATATTGCAATGTGTCTGTATTTGTTGCAATTGAAACACACAACTTTTCCTTGTCTAGACTAGTCATTCCATTGATTTCTTCTTCATCTACATTGGTTAGCAATATGCCCAAATCTTCCATAGGTATAACATTTAACATTCCTTCTATTGATAGAGTTGTTTGACCTATTTATGCATTCAATTGAATTATGACCAAACTTATTAAAATTGAAACACCAACCCGAAAATGATGGATCACTTGATTGAATTTTACTTCTAAATTGAGTAGCCATATGACCAAATTTAATACAAGAAAAATAGTATCCATTAAACTTTTGAGCATTAGATTGTCTTACCAGATGTCTTTTTGCTTTGTTCATCATATTTCCTTTCCTAAAATTCCTTTGTCCAGATCTGGAACTTTCTCCTTTCTCATATCTAAGGCCACGCTTGTCATTTCCATTCTTTTGTCCTTGAGTTAGCTCATCAAGCTTAACTGAGCTAATTTTGAACTTTTCTTTGTATTCATTTGCAATAGTAAGTTCATCTCTAAGAATGACAATCTATTTTTCAAGCTCTTCTTCATTGTTTCTGGATTGTTGTAGTTCAATCTCTAACTAAATGAATTCTCCATTAATTTTGATGCATTCATTAGATCTTTCTTTTAGGGATTGGGAAATATTTTCCTCATTCTTCTTAATTTCTTCAATCTCCTTAGTCATCTTCATCACCATAGATTCCATATCATACTTTAAGGTAGCATTGTCTCTGGAAAGATCTTGGCATTCTTCATTTATTTCCTTCAAGGTTTGATTCAAGTGAACATCATCAATTCTTTTGCTCTCTTTTTTCTTAATCTGGTCATAAAGATCCTTTCTCTTCTCCTTGGACTTAATAATTTAATCCTTCAACTTGTGAATGAATTTCTCATTATCCTTAATATTTTATTTCAATTCCTGGACTTCCACTTTAGACTGATCAAACTCATCAAGCACCACCAAAGGCTACTACTAAAGACTACCAAAGTCCATTACATTCCAAGATCCACTTCAAGCTATTAAACTTCTTCCAAGGAACCTAGCTCTGATACTAAATGTTGGAATCAAGCAACTCTAAGAGGGGGGATGAATTAGTGTTGTGCAATTTTTAACTTTATTAATATGTTCTTTCAAGTGCCTATAACATTCAATCAAAAGAAAGTTGCATGAACATAACAAATTAAGCCACAACACCATAACACAAGGATTTTTATGTGGAAACCCTATTAGGGAAAAAAAAACGGTGGAGGTCAATCCATAATTTGAGTACTCAAATATAAATGATTTACAAAGTGGGAATGCACTTGCATTCAAGCACACTACCTAGAGCTCACTGCTCAAAATCAGGAAGGCTCATTGCCTTACGTAGATTTGGATTACATCAAAAATTTGAACTAAAAAGATAGCATCTACAAATGCCTGATTACAATTCCAGTTAGGCTCATAGATCAGATTCTAGACCTTTTGTCTAATTTTTCACTTCACCCTATTCTGCCTCAATTCGCTCCACAAAATCCTCTACTACACAAATGAAATCACTCAACTTCTCTTCTGATATTTGCAACCTACATCAACACATATTGAACACACCACAAAATGAATTAATCAATCTCTTTTATATATCCACTACCAAGAATTCAATCACTCCATGTCGGCTTCAATAAAATAAGAAATATTTACCAACTATCAACTCAAATCATGAGTAACATTTAATGTGCATCCACCAAAGTCAGCCAAAGCATAGTTAGGACCTAAAAAAAAAAATCAATATGAAAATACTCCAAACAATTTTTCCTCAAACATTTGCAACACCCAACATTCACTTAGTCGGCCTTCATACACTGATGAATACAAAATTAAATGAACGGATCTCCTAACTCATACACTTGATGCGATGGAATAAAACTCGAGAATAATACATTTCAGATACCCAACGATCTTTCCTAAGATCCACAACCAAAACTGATAAACTGATAATGTAAACCACTTGATAGATTTAGCTTCATCTGGATACCCTATTCTTTATTGTCTTCCAATATGGTCAAATACTGAAGTACAGACCAGATCAATGACTTAGGTTGCCATCAATGACAACACCAAAAGCCATATTCCAACAATCTTAACCACATGGGGACAAGGACCTTCTTTATGAGGAGATCTTGTCCCTTCACAAGGTACATCAAAAGTACCTCCATGTCACCTCCACATCATCCCTCCCCTTACACATCACTTGCCACATGTCAAGATGTGAGGGTTTGTGAGTTATCAACTTACCCTAGCCCTTGATCTTTGCCATTATAGCTCAATCTTGACCCTCGATTGCTTTAGAGGTACTTCCTCTAAAAATGGTGGAATTTCTCCCATTTGCATCTACCTATTCTAGTAATCAAGCACTCACCTATGTTTAACAATTTTTCAAGCATCTAAGCCTTCCATCCACCATTGTTGCAACATTTGAGCTTCCATATTAATTCCATTCAACCTCCCACATCCACCATTGCATTCATCTTCACTTTAGCTTCATTTTGTACTAAGATTTGTGTCATTTTTCCAAGAAAGGAGCACACATATCAAACAATCAAAAGGCCAACCAACACCATCAATCTAAACAAGGTAAAAGGGTTAAATTTATTGTGTTTTGTTTAGATTCAACAAGGCCTAATCTGAGTGTTTTTTTTTTCCTTTGTTGCATTTGGTTTAAATTTGTATCTTAGAGTAGGACAAACATGTGCACATAGTTCCTTCCTTATTATGGTAAATTGGTGGTATAATATGGTGGGGTGGACATAGACCCAAAATTGGTTGATAAAGGCATCTTCTAAATTTTTCCAACTCCAGATGGATCCAGTAGGCGAGTTCATATACTAATTGTAGGCCATATCTCCTAGTGAATAGGGGAATATTTAGTCTACATGCAAAGTCATGATGAGCTATTTGAGCCTGAGTACAAGCATCTTTGAATTCTTTTATGTGCTCTTTAGTGCTTCATGACTATCCATGGGTGTACCTGGGGCATAATTTCTTCGTATTCTTTAGCATTTCATGTATGCCACCAAGAATAGTTCCTAGTGGTGAAGGATTATTCACAAAGAATGCCATGGGTGGTGGTGTATTTGCTTGTTCCAAATTTTGTATTGGTGGAAATCTAGGTGGAGTGAGTGGTAGTGTTAACGGTGGCAGGATCAGAACCCTACGGGCCCTGGGTCTAAAAAGGAGTTTGGAGTTCAACTAATGGTTCTAGATTAGTATCAAATTTGAGAACTTTTTCAAACCTATCTAGTGAAAAGGACCCAATTCACTCCAGTTTTTTCCTTTGGGCCCTCCTTCTAGTGCCAATTTTGTTGATGGTCAAAAGTAACACATTAACATTAAATATAATATTTCTACTCTATTTCTCTTGAAAAAGACAAATGGTCTAAAACCACCTATCTTCCAAGGTCTCTATAGTTGGTTCTCAACTATGATGTTATCATTCAGTGGTCCATCCAACCATAATATTCAAGGGGGCCTACTAGTAAACGAGTACAAACTAGATGGTACAAAGCAATTTAACATTAGGGGGTTTAAATAAACAACAAAAGATCAATCAAGGTTTGGGACAACAAAACATGAAAACAAATTCCTTTCAATTCAGACATGCAATTCTTATAATGAGTGTACGTGTGGAATAGGTAATGAGTAAAATAAAAAACAACACTTCTTAATGAAACATTATATCAAGAGAATCAACAATTAAACTAATTAAAATATAGGAAACTCTTCAAAACATCTCATTGTTCCCTATCTCTAAAGATTTATTAAATCATAGAGGGCTCTTAGATTTGGTTAGCACTGTGACTATTAAAATGCCTATTTGGTGAATGAGATGATGCAAGATGCAATAATCTATTGATTGATAATGATTTCTAAAAGCTATGATGTAATCTTTCTGATGCAAATGACATGAAACAAATAAATAAAGTTGTCATAAACTATGATGAATCTAAATAAAATGCCATGATTATGATAAAGAGAGTGCTATTGCTATTCTAGAATGATTACTATATGCTTGAATGCTTGATTTCTCTATTGTTGCAGAGTAAGTTTACACAAAGATGGGATCTTTTTCTTGCTTCAGAAGGCTATATTTATAGATTCACAACAACACATTTGTGAAGTGGCGATAAGGAAAAGGTCAAGATTTGATCTGGAGGATTCAATGGTGAAGGATGAAGAAGCCTGAGAAGAATATGGGAATGGTTCCTCCCCACAAAAACATCTTGCCAGAGGATTGAAGAAACAGAGGAAGGAGATTGACAAATTGATTTCCAATTTGTCTCCACAACTTTCCCATGAATGCCAATTGAATTAATTAGATATAAAATATCTAATTTTATTGGTGAGTGAATAGAGGAAATTGCCTTTATTTTAATATTTTGATTTATTCAAATTAGCAAAAAAGAATAATTAATTTAATAAGGAAAACTATAGAAATTTGTTTATTAAATAAATATAGAAGAGATATGGTAATTAAATAACAAAGTATTTAAACTTGTTTATTTAATTAAGATAAAATGATGTGATTAAGATAGAATAAATGAATAAATATAGAAGAAATAATAATGATAATAATTAAATAAATAAATAATTATTTTAATCTGTTTATTTAATTAAGAGGAAATAATATGATAAAAATAGAAGAATTAAAAGTGAACTATATAAATAAATATTTCTATTTATTTACTAAGTAGATGAATGTAAGGTCAATTAATCAAATAAATCATATTTAATTAATTATATTTTCCAGACCATTTTTAGGTGTATACATTTTTCCCTTCTTTGAAGTGATGTGTTTATGCATGTTGCTTCAAATAAATTTTTTTCGTTGTTGCTAGTATTGACAAAAAAAAATTCAATATGCCCCAGATGTTGATTATAGCTGATGATGGATATATGCCCCCTTGGGAGATAAATTGATGATTTTTTATTTATTTTTTGGTTTTTTAGAATTTTTTAATTTTTTCATGATTTTCTGATGATTTCTGATGATTTGATAGGGATTTGATGATGAAATAATGTATCTCCCGACAAATTGTTTGAAAGATGCCCTTATGATGAGTTTTGAATTAATCCTCCAGTAAATAAATTAAATAAATCCCATAAAATCCCACCTTAATTAACTTATAAAAGGTCCAAAAAGGTGAGTTTGAAACTCATTTGTGAATTTGAGTTTGAAAAATTGTGAGAAACAGTGATTTGGAGCAATTTGGAGCAAGATGATGATTCCTTACCACTCTCACCAGTTCGAGCACGTGCGACAACACAACTGCCCGGCCACCTACGGACCTTCGACATGTACCCGTGAACCTCCTTGTTCTTCATGGTTTCTCATTTTTTGCACCTATTTTCAGATTTTAAGTCTTTATTTTTTTAGCATATCCAAGGCCTGCAATAGCGCTTTCAATTTATGTTTTGGCGCTTTTAATAAAGTAGCACTTAGGTTAATTTTTGTAGCACTTTGATAGGTTAATTTAGTGCTTTGAATGTTATAGTGCTTTAGATAGATGTTTTAGCGCTTTTCCTAGTTCAACACATTGACCCTATAGATTAGCACTTTGACCCCAAAGAATAGCACATCTGTTGAAATCGCACTTTGATGTCATGAAATGGCACATTTGCCTCTTGAAATGGCGCATATGATGAATTAGCACTTTGAGCACCTGTTTTAGTGCATAGAGGTATTTTAATGGCACTTTTCATATTGTGGTGCATAAAAACACTGTTTTAGTGCACTTAAGTCAGAATGGTGTAGTTTGTCAATTTTATCCTTGATTTTGTCAATTTCGATCGTGTCAGTCGTTGGTTTGATATGATTGAGTATTCCAAAAAAGTAAATGATGTTAGACCTCATGATAGGCGAGGTCTGATGATTGATTGATGATAATTATCCTCATGATAGGCGAGGAATAATTATAGTTTGTTTGATATACCTCAGGATAAGTGAGGTTGATTTGATTAATTGACCTCATGATAGGTGAGGTACAATTTTAAGATTGATGATTGAACTCATGATAGGTGAGGTTTGATGATGCTTTCTCATGAGATTTGATCAAAATTCTCAATAGAGCTTATTAGATTTGATAGGATAATTGATGTTTGATGATTTCACAAAAAAATATTAACTTTGAACATTTCATGATGATAGGAGGCTTTGATGAACTTGCATATTTGAGAGCGGTTCCCTAGGACTTTCAATTTGATACCACAAATAGTGTAGCTCGAGATGATAGTTATTACATGTTGTGGCTTGTCTTCATTATTAGATATGCCCCATATTAGGATTAATCGAGGTCTCCTAATAGCCCTAGCAGAGAGGTGGCATAATGAGCATAATAATTTCCACCTTCCTACTGGAATTATGAAAGTCGCCACTGAGGATGTTTGGTAAATTCTAAGGATACCCATTGTTGGTGACATTGTATTTTATGATTCTTTAGAGTAGTGTGGGACCGATGTTCTCTGCAGAGTATTTTAGGATGATACTATTTCTAGATATTGGATTCTATTGCGTGAGATGGTGGATGCCTATGCCACTTTTCCTACAGTACTTTTTGGTTTCATTGGAGGGTTCATTTGTCCTGATCACAGGTCAAAGGGACTTTATGTTGGTTAGGGTCATGTGTTGGAGACCATGATTGTGCATGGTACAAGATATGCTTGGGGTATGTGTATGATTTCCCATCTTTATCATGATTTGCATTCAGCTGTCTATCTTAGAGGTCACAGTTTGTCACCAGGAGTTGCTCTACTATAGGTGTGGGTGTGGGAGCATATTGCTATTATGCATCTAGTGATGGTGAGGCAGTAACCCACCATGTGGCCATATGTGCAATTATACGCTTGTCAACTTAATGAGCCTAGACTGGGTAAGTTGGATCAATGGAGGAGAGTATTGGATGATATAGAGGCTGTGACATGGCACCCCTACTTAGATTGTGAGCACTAGGATGATGACGACATTTATTTTCCTTATCTCTATCAGCCAATGATATTGATTGGTCAGACTCGTTGGGTTTTAGAGAGATTTTATTCAAATGAGTGCTTAGATAGTATGGTATTGTTCAAGGCATGCCCCAAGGTGTTGCCCATTATGATCATTTATAGTTAGATTCTACATAGTGGGGGGCTAGTCTTTCATATGTTGTCGCTATTTAAGAGTTTTAGGTTCTACAACCTCTATTTTGGGAGATACGACCTGATATTGTTGAGCCACCTATTCTAGCTGATTATGCAGAGTATCTGGTATTACATCCTTTTCCCCAAATTACCATTCTTGATGAGCCTACTCCACTACCTACTGAAGAGGATGTTGTTGTTGCACACAGTCATCAATGGAGGAGAGAGGAGGTTGGTGAAGAGGAGGTGGAGGATGTTGAGGGAAATGGTGATGAGGAGGGAAACAATGAGGATGAGAGTAGTGGAGAGGAGAGATATGATAGTGGAGATGATGGAGGAGGTGGTGGTGGAGATGGTGTAGGTGGGTCGAGTCTAGCCATAGTGTAGGATATATGATGCCTCATAAGAGGAAAGCAGTGGAAGCTCCTATAGAGCAGCATGTGTAGATCAGGGTACCTTCCCAGTAGCAACAGACATAGATTACGAGCCTATAGGTGCAGGTGTAGACCTTATAGGGTTAGTTGGTTTAGGCTCAAGGTCTATTGGTGAAAAAATAGGCTCAGATGTAGGCATAGGCCTAGTCACATGCATAGGATCTTGCTTAGGTATAGGGATTGTTGGTAGCAGCTCAGACATAGATTGCCTCATTGACAACTGAGAGAGATGCAACTAGACGAGTTGCAAAGTAGGCATAGTTGATAGCCAAGAGGTTACAAAGATTGGTTGATGGTACATCTATAGTAGATCATATGAGAGAGGTTGTTCATTTAGGTTGGGAGGTAGAGTGCTACAGAGGTAAATACTATGATGTCGTTCCTTCAGAGCAGAGAGTGAGTTATGCACAGTCTTGATTTGGTAGGTCCCAATCGAGGACTATGAGTAGAGGTGTGACACAACCTATCCTAAGAGATCTAAGAGATCTGGGTACATCTGGTGGTGGAGGGACTGGTCCTAAGATGCCTGCACTATCTGGAGCTAGCAGCACATAGCTTCATGAATGTACCTTCTATTGTATTTTGAGATGCAATGTACACTCCAATTATTTTGATTCACAACCATTTTTGATGATATATCTCTCTTCATTTCAGACATCATTGTATACTTGACATTATGATTTTGAGATCTATATGATATGTAGTGGATTTTATTGATCTATTACATGTTCTATATGATTCTATGATAGATGCATTTATTTTCTATGTTCTATATGCCATGTGATGATCCTTATAGTATGATGTTATGGATGTAATTTATAATCATGATGACATGTTTATGATTTATGATGTTCTATTTATGATTTGTAAATATGATTATGTGCATAATGATGAGGTATGGATGTATGATGTATGTAGTACTTACATGGATGAAATATATGTATGATGTGTTTCCAAATTATATGATAATATGCCTATATGCATGATAATGGATATATATTTTAAGGATATATGATGTGCGATGTAAATGAGATATGTGCACTTTATTCTTGTGATATATTTTAAATGAAAATACATGATGTAATAGATGGATGAATGAATGATGAATATAATGGTATGTTGAATGTATGATATATGATATGATGAATGGATGCACAATATTGAAATGTAATTACATTATATTGAGGATGTTTTTGATAATTTTCTTCTGCAGTTTTTATGATGTGTGATATATAAAATATATATATGATTTGATCAATGAAAATTATTTGATTCAAATGCATGAATGATGAAATGATAAAATAAATGATTTCCAATGTATGAAATGAAAATGACTATGCATCTACATGATAATGATGATGCTTTTGTTAATGTCAAGTATACTGAATCCCTTATGAGAAAAGATATCATCATTTTTGAATCCTTTACCAACTTTTGTAACAAAAACTCTATAGATGTTAAACTATCATGAATGCAATCTATTTTACCATGCAAACATTGGCATCTTAACAGTCCATTTATTGTGCTTTGTATCATCATAGAGCTTTAAAATGTTGAAAGTGAGTACAAGCATCAATGGTATAATTTAGACCATGATGACCTGATTACTACTTCCATGATTTTTGATATTGCAAGTGAACACAAGCATCTAGGTATAATTAAACCGAGATGACCTAAGCATTTCTTGTGTAAATAGATAAGAATCAATTACTTTCCTATGTGAATTATGAATTTCATCAGTGATACTTTGTAGAGCACATCTCATGACAATTGACATAATAATAATGATTAACTCACAGACAACAGATAAAGAAAATACCATTCTCCTTGCTAGCTTCTCTAGTTCAATACATCATCAAGTTGCTCCAAAGAAATGATAAAAAGATCAAAGTACAACTATCCAACCTTTGCTTAAAGTATTTCAATCATTATTCAGATTAGATCATCCATTTTGATTTGATTTTATGTTTACTTTTTTGATGTTTTTGTGATTTTTCAAGATTTTGACCAAAAACCTAACCTAAAGACCTATCCTACGGGCCTCAGGGGCTGATCTAAGATTATCCTTGCCTACTTTATACATGCAAAGACCACATAGTTCAACTAGATGACTCTGTTTTTGACTTTTTGACTAATTTTTGACCTGCTTTTGGATTTTGATATGATATGGATGTTTGATGTGTTTCTGATGGTGATTGATGTTCAATGTTGGGTTGCATGTTGATCATTATTTTTTTTGTGTTTTTCTTACTATTGCTTTTCCATTTGTTTAAACTCTAATTTATTGCCCCCAGTGAGGTCCAGATTTTTCCCCCAAGCTAGGGTGGGACATGACCACATTGCAATGATACAATAATGGATGGAAAATGATAGTGAAAGTGAATGACAATGGCATGCCCCTAATAGATGGAATTTCTGGTTTAAATTACAAGTAGCGCCTACTTCTAGGTTTTCACTACATGTTTTTATTGCACTTTTTTAGTCTTTATGATTTTTTTGTATTTTTCTTTTTTCTGATTTTTTTTCCTATCACTGAGATGCCTGCTTGCCAAGTTTTCATCAAGGTAACCATTTTTCCAGAACTTGAATCATGCACTAGGTGATTTAGTTGTAGAAATTTTTGAGATGGATATTGTTGATAGGTTCATTGAACAGATCCCCTTTAGGTGGATAGTTGATAGGCCCTAGATCCATAAAATGATATGATGACAAAGGGACCTAGCTAGTTAGGTTCAAACTTCCCTTTCTTTTCTCGGTCCTGTTGATTTCTAGGGTTTTCCTTTAGAACCAAGCCACCAAATTGAAAGACTCTAGGCTTTACTCTATGATTGTAGCTTTTGGACATCCTTTGTTGATATGCCATCAAATGGTTCACATCTTGTTGACAACATTCATCCAATAGTTCCAACTCTTGAAGTCTAGAGACCCTATAATCCTCATTTGTAATGATACCCTTTAGTGAGACACGAAGTGATGGAACCTCAACCTCAATGGGTAATATTGCCTATGTTCCATATACTAAGGCATATGGTGTAGCTCCTATAGGTGTTCTAATGTTGGTTTTGTATGCCCAAAGAGCAAGATTTAATTTAACATGCCAATCATGTCCAACATTGTTAACTACTTTTTTTAGAATTTTTAGAATTGTTTTGTTTGAGGCCTCTGCTTGGCCATTTCCTTGAGGGTAGTACGGTGTTGAAAAATGATGTTGAATATGAAAATTCTCACATAGTTCCTATACATCCTAATTTTTAAAAGTTCAACCATTGTTTGAGACAATGGACTGGGGAATTCCATATCTACAGATGAGGTAGTTCAGTATGAAAGATGAGATCTACTTTCCAGTGATTGTTGTTAAAGGAAACGTTTCTATCGATTTTGTAAAGTACTTCATTGCTATGATTATAAATTTGTGCCCATTGGATGAAGACAAATTTATCTTTCCTACCAAGTCTAGTCCCCATTGGAAAAAGGGCCATGTTGATGTAAACAAATACAATTCTTGTGTTGGTGCATGAATTAAGTTACCATGGATCTGACATTTCTAACATTTCTTAACAAACTGAAAGGACTCCTTATCCATGTTCGGCCAGTAATATCCCAAACAGAGGAGTTTCTTCGCTAGGGTTAGTCCACTTGAATGAGTTCCACAAATACCTACATGAACCTCATGTAAAGTTGTCTCAAACTCATTATGTTCTAGACAATGAAGAAGAGTACCATCTAGACCTTGATAATAAAGTATGTCAGCGATTAAGGTATGTCATGCGGATTGGTGGATGAAGTTACATTTTTGGTTTCTTGAAAGATCGAGAGGGAGGATATTCTCCTTAAGGTAAGAATAGGTTTTTCCATAGATTGAGGATTCAACATTGACTAATTGGCATATGGTTTGAGAATCTAGATTATTATAAGTAGGGTTAGACACTTGTTCTACCATAAAATCATAACGACCTGATTTTTCTAGTAACTATAAGAGAGAAGCAATTATCGCCATAGCATTTGCAACTTTGTTCTTTTCCCTTGGAATCTATTCAAACTTGATATCCACAAAGTAATTTTTAAGATCATCTATCATTTTCTTATATGGCATGAGCTTTTCATCCTTTGTCTGATATTCATCATTTACATGATAGATGACTAGTTGTGAGTCTCCATATACTTGTAGATATGTGATTTTCCATTCAATTGCCACTTTGATGCCACTAATTAGCGCCTCATACTTAGCTACATTATTGGTACATGGAAACATAATTATATAGGACTTTGGGATGGTATGTTCTTGAGGTGTAACAAATAGAATTCCTACACCAGATCCACATTGTGTGTATGACCCATCAAAATAAAGCCTCCATTGTTGTGTTGTTACAATAAGAATTTTTGCATTAGGAAATTCAATGCTCATTGGTTGATTATCTAATAACGGAGCTTCAACTAATTGATCTGCTATCACCTGACCCTTGATGGATCTTCGGTCTACATACTGGATGTCAAATTTACTTAATATCATGACCCACTTTGCTAGTCTTCTTGTTAGAGCAGCCTTGTCGAGTAAATACTTTAAAGGATCAATATTTTCTATGAATTTGACTGTGTGGGTCAACATGTAATGCCACAACTATTGGGTAGCAAATACCACCACCAAACAAAATTTATCGATGAAGGTGTAATTTATTTCATAACTATTCAGAGTCATGTTGATATAATAAATAGCTTGTTCATGTCCCTCAAGATCTTCCTATGCTAATAGAGCTCCTAAAGAAATGTCTATTGTTTCAATGTATAGTAACAATGGTATCTCTTCTGTAGGTGGAATGAGTATGGGAGGCGACATTAGGTATTGCTTTATTTTATTGAAAGTTGTTTCACATTCTTATGTAGTAGATGATTTAATGGATGACTTTTGTCTGCTAATTGGGAGATAAATCTCCTAATTCATTGTAACCTTTTGTATAGAGACTGAAGTTGACTGATATTCTTTGGTGGTGACATTTCCATTATTGCTTTGACTTTAGCCAGACCCACTTCGATACCTTTTTTTAAAACTATGTATCCAAGGATCTTTGTCGATGTAATCCCAAAAACACACTTCTTTGGATTTAATCAGACATTGAACTTCTCCAATCTAGTAAATATTTTTCCCAGGATCTCCAGATGTCCTTCTCTAGTATATGATTTTGATAATATATCATCCACGTAATCTTCCATAAAAGTATGCATCATGTCATGGAAAATAGTGGTCATTTCCCGCTGATATGTTACACTTGCATTTTTCAACCCAAAGGGCATGACATTCCAATAGAATGTTCCCCAAGGATAAGTGAATGTTGTCTTCTCTTGATCTTTGGGTGTTATCTTGATTTGGTTATACCCTAAGAAGCCATCCATTAGCGACAACATGGCATGTCCTACTGTTAAATCCACAATAATGTCAATGTTTGGTAAAGGAAAATAATCCTTTGGACATGCCTTATTTATATCTATGAAATTTGTGCATATTCTAATAATATTATCTAGTTTAGATACATTTACAATATTATAAATCCACTTAGTATAATTGATAGACCTGATGAATCCTACATCTAACAACTTTTTTAGCTCAACTTTTACCATCAAGGTGATATACAAATGCATTTTCCTTAGTTTTTGATTTACTGATTTTATTCTGGATGGTAGAGATAAATGATGTATTAGAATAATTGGATCTAACCCTGGCATATCAGAGTAAGACCACTCAAATTTGATATGTATCTCTTCAAATAATTTGGTGAATTCGAGCTTCTCTTGTTCTGTCATAGATGTTGCTAGATGTAGAATTTTTTTCCTTTTCTATTGTGCCAAGATTGATAGACTAGGTAGGCTCCACTAATATTGATGACCTTTCATGATAGTACTCTAGAAGGGTGTCAAATCTCCCATTTTTTAGTGCCTCAAAGAGGTTTTCATTGTTAGATGTGTTCTTTATTTTTACTTTTATGAGATCTAATGCTGCCATTGAATGGTTTTCACCATTAGATCCATTATTCCTATTTTAAAATTTTCAACTGGAAGATTTGGCACCCTCCTAATTTGAAGTATCATTGTGATTTTTATGAGTAGAACTTGTGTTAGGTTCATCACAACAAAGGAAATTTATGATATCATCATCATTCACAAAGATAGGTATATTGATAGGTTCAATTGGTTCCTAGTCGATAAGTTTAGGATGCAATAAGGGTAGAAGGTCATCGGATTGGTCAAGGTCAATGGCAGTAAAGGCTCTGATAGCAATTTTGTAAAAAAATTCAGTGGTAATGTCAAGGTCTATGATATTACTCTCTTCCAAGTCATCTATCTCACTCGATATCTGTCCATCCTCAATTGAGTCATCAATATTTTGTGATCCAAATACAAGGGGTCTAGTCCCTGAACTTTGACCCTCCTCACATGTCGGTGCATACTCTTTTATAACATCAACCTATATGTCCTTGTATGATATTTCTGATAAATAATCCTACTCATACTCATTAGAATCTATTTCATAGCTATCCCTCATTTGAAGGATCCTTTCAACAACTTCATGAGTGGTTTCTTCTTTTGTTTCTCCCTTGTAACCCAATCTTCTCTTGTCCTTTGATTGAAGTGTGAGAGGTTGGATGGGTTCTACAATCCCCTCTTTTCTTTTACCAATAGGTCCTTGTCCTTCATACCCCATTTTCTCTAAGATAGCTTTTCCTTTTCCATACTGATATGTCTTTATGTTGATATTTGTTGATGTTGATGCTTCTTCATCTTTGTAGAGCCAATTGAGAATGGCCTTGTCTTCTGATTTGTCTTATAGAGTACCCTCTTTTACAAACCTTTCATCCATAACGGTGGTAGGTTGTGATGATTTTTTTTGTTTTTGTTGATGGTTGTCCATATGATTTTGGAGATGGTAGCAATTGTGAAAGACATAAAGATTTCTCAATGGAATATTATCCTAAGCCCTTGTCTTTTAACTGGATCTTGTCTTTGAATTGTTGTGATAGAGTATTCAGTGGATCTTCATTGCTTGATGAAGTGGAGTTAGAAATAGTTGTTTCCTTTGAATGTTCCTTTTTCTCAACCCATTTGGATATAAAATTTAGTTTCTTTTCACCACTAGATGAAATAGAAGTGTTTGCTTCTCTATTATGGGGCACCAAAGTGTCTTGAGCTGCCTTAAGCATGTTACAAGTTTGGGGATTATTGTATTCAATTGAAATAGTAACTTCTTGTCCATTGACAGGAAATTTTAAGCACCGATGATAGGTCGAAGGCACTTCCTGCATTTCATGAATCCAAGGACATCCCAAGAGTATGTTATATGTCAACTCTTTTTCTAACACTTGCAAAACTATATTCTTCACAATTAGTCCTACTTGAATAGGCAACACAATCAACCCTTTAGAGAATCTCTCTTCTTTGTCATAGGATTTTATTGTGATATTCCTTCTAGCATCAATAGCATTGTCAGAATAACCTAGTGCACAGATTAGTTTTAAAGTGCAAATGTTTAAACTGGTTCCACCATCTATTAGGACATGTTTAACATGGTGTTTGTGGATTAAAAATTCTATATGAAGGGCCACATTGTGTGGGTGATTAAGTGATATATCATCTTGTTTAGAGAATGATAGACAATGAGGCATGGTTAAATGTCCCACCATAGCTTGAAATTTACATACATCTAGATTATTGGATACCGTGGTGGCCAAAAGCTTGTTCCAAAACCTCCTTATGGGATGGTGAGATTTTAAGGAGTTCCAATATGGATATCTGTGCCAATAACTTTTGTAGTTGATTGACTATGTTGTATTGATTTGAAGGGGGAGTAGTGGCCTTAACTCCTTTCAGTATTACTTTGGATTGCCCCCTTGTTGTCACATTGACCGATTGGTAGTCTTGCTATTACCTGATTTTTATGACATTGATTTGATTGTCTAATGTTTCTATGTTTGGGGTCACGTTTAGTGATACTATGCCATTGATGCTAATGTTATTAGTTTGATTATCGATGACATTGTTTTTCTCAACCTCAGAAATATAATGAATAGTGGTGTCATAAATGTAGTTTACATTTTTACATTTACCGTTTGCAGAAGAAGATTCTCCCTTTTCATAATTTGGTAAAGGATTTGCAAATGCACTGTGATCATTGTTGGTTTGATGTTTTTCTACAAATACTTTCTTACTATCAATAAAATCTTGTACTAGATGCTTCAACTACATACAATCATTCATTATATGTCCTTTTTTTATGAAAGTTACAATAGTCAACATCGTTCCACCAAGATGGTTTCACTTTTGGTTTCCAATTTCTTTCTTCAAGTAAGGTGATAATTCCATTTGCAATAAGTTCTCTCATTTCCAATTCTAGTGTTTGTCCCAATGGTGTGAATCTTCGTTGATTTGATTGTCTTTGATATGATTGTGGTTTAGATTCTCCATTGTTCGCGTTGTTGTTTTGATTGACACCTTGATTAATGTTTTGGTCATTGTTTTGATTGGTCTTTGTAGTATTTGATGTCAAAGTAAATGCTGGTTTCACATTTTCTGTGTCATTTGTTGCATCATTGTTTCCAGTATTTCTATTCTTTTTCCAAAACTTAGGTTTATCGATGTTTCCATAGTGATTTGAGGAATTTTTATTATCTGATCCTTCATTGTAATGTTTTATCACTCCTCTTTTGACTAAGGCTTCTTCAATATTGAGCTCATTTTCAATAACTTTCTCAAATCTAGATGGACATTATAGTTCAAGCCTATAGCTCATGTCATCAGTTAAGCTGTCAATGAATAATTCCATTTTTTCTTCTTCAGGTATAAAATGAGGATACCTAGCAAACAATCTTCGCCATCATTGTAGAAATGAGAGGAATGTTTCACCTTTCTTTTGTTTCATGTTGTAAAGGTCTTTTATTGTTACCTCATGTTGAATATTAAAGGAGAATTGTGAGATAAATCTGTTGACTAGTTCTTCAAAAGATCAAATTCCTTGTAGTTTAGAGAACCATTCCATATAGTGACCTCCTAAGCTCCTTGGAAATAACCTCACTAGATAAGTGTCCTCTTGTGAAAATTATAAACTCATGGTTTTGAATTCCCTCACATGGTCAATTGGATCTATTTTTCTGTTGTACTTTTCATATTTAGGGAATTCACAATGTCTAGGAAATGGTATCATGTCCACACTTGGATCAAAAGGATAAGGACAAACGTCCTATAATGAGTACCTCTTTTTGGTTCCTTTTTGCATATCCTAAAGTTGCTGTAAGTTTTGTATTTTACATGTTAGGGAAACCACTTGATCTATGTTTTGTGTGTTGTGTGGTTCAGTTTTAGCTGCTCTAGGTGTTTCTTTTAATCAATTAATGTCAAAATCTTTTGGAAGTTTTGGACCTAGTTCAACTAGCATCAAGAGGTATTTTTCCATGAATATGTGAAAATTTGGATCTTTTTGTGTAGTTTGGATATCCTCTTGAGTTATTTCATTTGTATCATTTTGGTGGAATCTTTGAAAGGGATTTTATTCAGCCATGATGTTTGGTGTTTCAATTTCCTTTTCTCTAAGTTTTTTTCTTTGTAACCTTGTCAAAATTGGCATACAAGTGTTTTCTATTCTCACTAAACTTTGATCTTTTGTGTTTGGATGAGTTTCAATGGATTTTAACAAAGTCAAATAGAATTATATATTCTATAGATGAGACCAATTTAAAAATCTTATTATTGTGTTTCATTTCGTGATTGTAGGATGAAAAAATCCTGATGATGAAACTTAACCTAATAACCAAGATTTGTGTTGGATTGTTGGACACTTTATAGTTGAAAGATCTAGGTTTAACTTGAAAGAGCTTTGACTTGTAAGATCCTATTTTTTTTAGGTTTAAGGCATTATTTGGATGGTGGGAATGTTTCTTCCTGATAAAAACCTAAGTTTTTTATGTCAACAGTCTAACAGAGGTCTCTAATAGCTCTCTATTTTATTTTTATATGGATACGCTATTACAGAGGGAAGAAGTGCTAAAACAAACTGTGGATGCACTAAAATATATGGTAAATATGTTGTCAAATAGGGTATATGCACTAAAATAGACCATAGATGTGCCAAAATATATCTGGTAATTTCTAACACTGATGAGTTTTGATGAGACGCTATAAATGCACTATAAGATTTGTTAGATGCACTGAAACAGACTATGAAAGTGCTATTTGAATAGTGGATGTGCTAAAAGATAGGGTGTATGTGCTAAAGTATTTGGTAGATGCGCTATTTTGGGAATTCTTAATGTTATCTCATTTTTCTTAGTAAAGGGGTTGATTTTTGGATGTAATTTTCTGAATTTCGGGTATTTTGACAGCATATCTTTGCTAGTAAATCTTTGATTTTTTATGATAAGCCTAATGTTTCTAAGGTTTTTCTCTATTGTAATAATTGATCTGGCTTGTTGGAATATTGTATTGCTGGTTGTGGGATGAAAGACTGATGAATGAGTCAACTATGATTATGTTTTTGTGAAAGAGCTCTTTGTTGAAAATAAGCTTGTGAACATAAAGGATCTAAGGAGAAATCATTAGTATATCCTCTAGAAAATTCATGATACCTATGGATAAAAGTTCGATGTTTAAGCAATATTTTTCTACTTTGATATAAGAAGTGTCTCCTTTCCAAAAAAAATTGTAGATAAGTTGCCTATTTGGTTTCTTGACTCTTTTTGTGAGGATTTTCTTGACAAATGTTGTTGATTTCCAATCCCTAATCGTAAACTTTCATAGGTTGACTTGTCAAATCTTTTGTGTTTTCCTGGATAGTCTTTATCTAAATTAATGACTTGAAAACATAGCAAGCAATTGTAAAACAATTGTTTTTAAGTCCTAGAATCTAAACAATAAGTGTATGTTCAAGAATCAAACATGATTCTTCTTGATTTCCACTGGTTTTTGACAAAGAATACACTTCAAGTAGACTCACTCTTAAGGTAAAAAAAATGTCATCGTTATACTCAACAACCCACATCTTAAAACTGTGTCGACTCACACAGCCATGTCACCCCCTAGAGAGTGCCTGTGTTTTTGTCTTTTCCAGGCATGTACTCAAAGTTAGATGTATTGATCCCTTGAGAAAATAGTCCTTGTAAATTATATGGTGAGTTTATTGGGGGCAGATTCTTCCCTCCCCTTGCACCATGAGTATTACAATGTTTGGTTACTGACACAACTGGATTCTACACTATGGTTCGTAGATAGGGTTTCCATTTGAAGTGACAAATGATAAATTCCCTCAGGAGACCTCCCAATATTTAGAACAAATATTTTGGGGATGGTTATCTTGCACACTTCTGGTAAATGTGGGTTTCCCCAGATTCACTTTTATTTTATAGGGGGTTGGAAAACTTGGCTTTGATTGTTCCCACTTAGATCGTTCCTATAGGGTGAGTACTTTTTCCCACTATGTCAGGCCTTCTAAAGGATTTAATAAAGCATAAAGTGCATGAAATCAAAAGATGAGTTTGGAATTTTGATCACCCAGTTAAGGGGAGAGCATAGGCCTATCACTGCACAATCACAGTAAACAATGTTTAGTTTTAAAGCCCAAATGACAGTTTACTATTCTACGTGAAGATAATCCTTCACAAAAAATATGATATTAATTTTAACTGAGATAGAAAATGTATGATTACTACCCTAGGATTGGTGTATTTTAATCCAAATGACTACCCTAGGATTGGTTCATTTTAATCCAAGAGAAGCAATGAAATCACTGGCTGTGGTTGTGTCAAATCTAGAAAACTATTTACAAATGCACTATAACTGAGGTCAAATGCACCATATAATTGATTAGATGTGCTATAGGATCAATTGGATGTGCCACATAATTTTTTAGATGCACTACAAAATTGATTAGATGTGCTAAACTGAGTTGAATAGGGAACAATCAATCGTGCTGGGATTTTTTGGTAGATGTGTTGAAACAGTCTTTAGATGCACTATAGTTTTCGATGGATGCACTGAAACATTCATCAAATGTGCTAAATTTTTTTATGGATGCACCAAAAAATCTCGATCGTACTAAAAGAAACATGCTCGAAGCCTACATGGACACTTTTTAGAAAAAATGTTAAAACATGGGGTTAGATGCCCCACGGTGGGCGCCAAAATGTAAGTGTGGAATAAGTAATGAGTAAAATAACAAACAACACTTCTTAATGAAACATTATATCAAGAGAATCAACAATTAAACTAATTAAAATATAGGAAAACTCTTGAAAGCATCTCATTGTTCCCTATCTCTAAAGATTTATTAAATCACAAAGGGCTCTCAAATTTGGTTAGCACTGTGACTGTTAAAATTCCTATTTAGTGAATGGGATGATGCAAGATGCAATAATCTACTGATTGATAATGATTTCTAAAAGCTATGATGTAATCTTTTTGATGCAAATGACATGAAACAGATAAATAAAGTTGTCATAAACTATGATGAATCTAAATAAAATGCCATGATTATGATAAAAAGAGTGCTATTGATATTCTAGAATGATTACTATATGCTTGAAAGCTTGATTGCTCTATTGTTGTAGGGTAAGTTTGCACAAAGATGATATCTTTTTCCTACTTGAAAAGGTTGTATTTATAGATTCATGACAACACATTTCGGAAGTGGCGGCAAGGCAAAGGTTAGGATTTGATGTAGAGGATTCAATAGTGAAGGATGAAGAAGCCTGAGAAGAATATGGGAATGGTTCCTCCCAACAAAAACATCTTGCCAGAGGATAGGAAGAATCAGAGGAAGGAGATTGACGAATTGATTTCCAATTTGACTCCAATTTGTCTCCACAGCATTCCCATGAATGCCAGTTGAATTAATTAGATATAAAATATCTAATTTTATTGGTGAGTGAATAGAGGAAATTTCCTTTATTTGAATATTTTTATTTATTCAAATTAGCAAAAGAGAATAATTAATTTAATAAAACAAACTATAGAAATTTGTTTATTAAATAAATATAGAAGAGATGTGATAATTTAGTAGATGAATTTAAGGTTAATTAATCAAATAAATCATATTTAATTAATTATATTTTCTAGACCATTTTTAGCTATATACAATGATCACTTTTACTAATTAACTAAAACTATAGAACAATACAATTTATGAAACAATCCATACCTTTTCATCCATTCACAGTACATATTTAAAGCATACAACCATTCATCATCATTTTTTTTATAACTTTTCAATAATAAAATACCATAATCTCATTACCAGAATTAATAGATCAACAGACTTCAAGAAACATCATTCATAGATAATACAATACATGGCTTCAAATTTAGAGTCTTCTATTAATTTCCATCAAATAAGAAACATTCATGCATAGCAAGATGCATTGTCATACAAATAACTATCGTTTATCAACATTATCATTAAACTCAACAACTTCTAAAATAAAAATAATTGAATTAAAACTATAAAAATTATCCAAGTATCTTTTATAAAGTTGTAAGAACTAAAAACTATATCTAGTCTCTCTAGGCAACCAATTTGACTTCAATCAGCTGACATTTACAATGAGGAGAGAATTCTAAATTATAGATAGAGTTAGCATCAATCTCTCCTATCAAAAATTAAGATCCACAAATTTGGGGCCCAAATCCACAATTATAGGGATGCCCAGTTAAGTCCAAGTGTTGTCTTTGCTAGAACTACAGGAGCTAAAAGGTATGGCTTGTGTCTATTCAATCCAAAATCTAAATGGGAGTTCAAGTTTTATCTATTTTTTATCATCACACCCAATCTTTGGCCCATCAAAACTGATTTGGAGCTATTTTTCTATCTAAAAACTGATCTAAAGGTGTTGCTATCCAAGAAGGCGCCTGAAACAATTTCCTTTACTTGTCATCTTTATGAGGAATCCCATGATACTCATATTAATACCAAAAAAATTGCTTCAAGGCATCATCATCAGGTCCATCAACCTAGTCATTTTTAAATGTTGAATATTCAAACTTCTTTTCCACTGCAACAATAATTTCCCTCAATTGGTCGATGTATGTTATTGTCGATCACATGTCACACCTAATGTCTAGTAGCCTATCTATGAGTGTTGACTTAGCATTGTCTCCATATTTCATTATTTTATCAAGTCACACCTCCCAAGCATCTTTTGTTTCTCCCAATTATACAAGTATTTGATCTGGAGGTAAAGTGTTATCAATAAGTTTTGCAACAATATCCTCAAATATGTCTGCATACTCCCATATCTCATGAATGCCTTTGAGCATAGCTATGATTTGTTCAATGAGATTTTGGGTTTTGAAAACTAACACATTCTTAGGACCCTCATCACCCAAAATCTATGATTGAAGTAACTCTTCAATGTAACTTTTATCTATCACCTTGAAACATAGATTTTTGGGTTCCCAAGACTTCTCTTGCACTTCTAGGGTTTTTCACCTAAAAGGAGAGAGATAGGAACCAAAAATGCTAATGGTTCATTCAAATTATGTTATGTGCAATGTTGTTTAAGCTAAATGAAGTTAACTAAATGCAATTGACTGATCTAAATGGATGAAAATGAATGCAAAAGTGAAATTAAAGCTATCTTTGAAAACACATTGTGATATGCAAATAATGAAGTAAATGAAGGAAATATGTAGAATAGGAAGAAATAAGTTAAATGATAGTGCACTTGGGTGAAATATGATGAATTTGGAATGTTTTGAATGCTTTTTGAAATCACTAAATTTTCATAGTGGGACTCATTTGCCTAGGGTGGCGAATTAGTCCTCTTCCTGGTGAAAAAGTGTCAGAAGCTAGTTTTCGACTGTCTGGATCCAAAATCTAACAAAATTCAGATTTTTCAGTCCTAAGGTGGGGCTCATTTGCCACTGGTGGTGAATCAATCCTCTCCCAAATTTCTAAAAAATAAGGAGACAAATCTGCAACACCATATTTGTAAATCATTGATTGTCGGGTTACTGAAGTCAATTCTATAGGAAATGGACATAAAACCTTCTCTAAGCTTGAAATGGACTTGAGTTGACTTGAAGCACCTAGTTGAATTGTAAACCAATCTTCAACAACAAAA
Organism: Sequoia sempervirens; assembly: GCA_007258455.2. Taxonomy (NCBI): domain Eukaryota; kingdom Viridiplantae; phylum Streptophyta; class Pinopsida; order Cupressales; family Cupressaceae; genus Sequoia; species Sequoia sempervirens. Next base: position 319,635,204 of record VDFB02000008.1, on the reverse strand, counting down.
ATATTTCTAAATTTACACACAAAAGGATGTAAGCAAACATGCAATAGGGGAAAAATGGTTTATAGCTAGTGAATAGGGGTTTGCCTTGGTCAACCCCACTTTTGGTAATCAAACCCTTAATGAAATAATGAAATGAAAGAGAAAGATAAACTAATAACATGAAATTGCTATCAGCTTACCAAACCTTTGATGATGCAAAATTTGAAGTAATGTCAATGGATTCTTCAAAGTGCTTGAACATTGCTTAAATTGATGTTGAAAGATGCTTGAATGCTTGAAATGATGTGTGAATGAATGAACTTGATGAATGGGGAGATGTAAAATGAGGTGAAAATCACTTATTTATACAATCCTGTGCCTTAGTTACCCATTCATACCTCATCATAGGCCGACATCAAGTGATTTTGAATAGAATCCTAAAAGGAAAATTTTAAAAAGATGAATTTGGGGCCAAGGGGAACTTATTCCCCACCCATGGAAAATGGGTCCCACCTAGGACTTGAAAATATGTGTTGAGAAATATGTTATATTTAATGTTGTTTATTAGGATAATATTCAAAAATACACTTAATTACAAATTATGAGGGCATAAAGGGGTCAAATAAAGCATGAGAAAGGGATAAATAGTGAAGATATGTTTGGAAAATCATGAAAGCTTGTTACAAGACTTTACAACACTTCAAAATACGAATTGTTTAGTGATGAGAAGGTGGTTTTGAGGTGAATTTTAATAAATAAAATCTAGAAGAATGTAGAAATTTCTTACAAAACTTCACAAAACCTTCACAAGACATCTTTCTTTGAATTTTAGTACCTAAATATGCATGTTCAAGCCATGTTACAACATAAAATCAGAGAAAAATAGTTCCAACACCATGATGCAAGACCTAAAATTCCATGAAAATGACAAGGGGCCATTTTTCTATGGTACATTTAGCTCCCACTTTAGTGAGAGGATAAACTTGCTTCAAACTCATACTAAAATATCCATGGACATTGAGGGGAGGGTTCAAATGTACTTATGCTAGCAAGATGGAATGACAATGATCAAGAGGGATGATCAAGCCCCCAGGATGAAGATCCCATGGAAAACTAAACATAAGAACAAAGGAACACATATATTTTGAAATTAATCGAATGAAGCTTCGATTGTCAGTCCAACTAGTTGTGGATTAGATCTATGCTAATTGTTTGAAAAAGAGAATGTGTACTCACTTTGGGGCCACGAAACTTTTGGTTGTTCACGAGGTGAGAAGGCCCAAATGTAATCACTCTAGGGCCACAAAACTAGTTGTCTATGGGGTGAGAAAATCCAAAAGGTAAGATACACACGCTAGTTGGTATTCACTCACAAACACAAAAGGTGGCTATGGGGAAAAGTCATGCCGCTAGGTGGGCCTCCCACACAACCATATTAAACTTATACCTCCTAATAACTTTAACAAGGTGCCACAAGGAAAAATAAAAAGAAAGGTACCACAGTCATGCAAGTTATGTTATGCAAGGTGGAAACAATGCAAAATGTAAAAATACAAAAGAAGTTCAAAGGAGTCTTCTTTAGTTCATGCAAGGTCAATCACTTAGGGAACATTGTGTCTAATGTCTCCAAGAGCGGACCAATCAAAGAATAATATATTCATAACTTACGGGAAGTAGTTCATCGCATCATGCCACCAAGAGGAATGTAATATGCTAGGATAGATCACACTTATGAAAGAAATCACAAAAATTTCATCCACAAAGTGACAAACACATTGCATAAACAACAAAGCTGCACTAGAAACCAAGAATGCAAATGAATTATGGTAAAATATGCCCCCCAATTTAAAGGAATTGCTACACATCATTTTGTGAGCAATTACTTTAAAGTGGAAAGAGAAATGCAAAAAGAAACATGAGACATGAGAGCCAACTTGAAAAGCCCTATGCCAAGTCATATGTTTCGAGGTTAGGCTGCGTCATGTCAAGGAAAATGAAAAAGAAAGAAAGAGGAGTTTCCCCCCAGAAAAGAAAACACACTAAACACATAAGGGATCTATGGATTTAGGGTCAGTATGTTCATTGCTGCAATGTTTTAATTAAAAGTGCTCAAAACTATCATCATTCCCCAAAGCACATAGAACTAGAAGAATGACACAGAGAGTGAAATAAAAACAAAAAAGTTTGTTTTGGGTTAACATGGAAGAGACATTGCAGTCTCAATGCCTTGCATTGTCCCCAAAATAAAAGCATAAGAGAAATAAAATGAAAAGGAAAGAAAAGTGAAAAATATTTTGGGTCAACATGAAGGAGACATTTCAGCCTCAATGCCTTGCATCATCCTCAAAAAGGAGAACACAAAACAAAAAGAGAAAAATACAAGGAACTTTGGGTCAACATGGAAGAGACATAGGGCGTCTCTACTCTTTGCGTCATCCCCAAAAGGAGAACACAAAAAAAAAAGAGAAAAATAAAAGGACCTTTGGGTCAACATGGAAGAGACATAGGGTGTCTCTACGCTTTGCGTCAGCACCAAAAGGAGAACACAAAACAACAAAAAAATAGTGCATGACAAATAGAAGAATACATATACAATAGAAGAAGTGTACAAAGAGAGGGAACATCAAATGCACGATACAGGGGAACATGATATACACATGAAAATAAAATTAAAAGGAAAGAGATAAAAGTAAAAAGGCTAGCTAGGAGAATGCAAGTCAACCATCTAACAAGTCATCCACCTCCCAATCATGTTCAGTGTAATGAGAGGGCGGTTGACTATCCAAAGGAATGATTGCAAGTGCCAAACTAGGATTTGTACCAAGTTCTTCACTTGGTTGAGAGGATTTATCTTTTAAGCTCATTGTAACTTAAAATAGAGAGTTTAAGTCATTATGCACTTCATCGATTTTTTCTATCATCACATCATCATCATCATCATCATCAAGATTAATGATAATAGGAGGATGAAGGGTGATTTCCACGGATGGATGTATCAAAAGTTGTGGCTATTGAATTGGTTAATTTTGTTGTGATTATGGCTCTGGATTGTCATTTGGCAAATCAAGAGAAGGAGGGTGGTCACCTATTACTTTTTTCAAAGGTGGAGAGTGATTTTATTTATTTTCATCCATGCGAGATTGATGAGAAAGGAGAAGATGACGACGTCTATGTTCCCTAGCACCGTGGTTTTGTTTGATTTTGTTTTCGATTTGTTGAGGGGTAAGAGCAGATTGAGTCATCATAGGGTCTTTTGCTTCCAAAGAGGGAAGAATAGAAGAAACCAAAGAAGATGGATCAATCACTTTCTCCTTTTCTTTATATACTTGTTTAATTTGAGGCAAGGCAAGGTTGGTTTCATGTTCAATGTCAGACTCAGGTTGAAGCATGGTTTCATCTATGATAGGAGGTGTGGAAGTGGATGGGGATGCATTACGAAGAGACAATTTGGCTATCTTTTTGGCTTTAAACTTTTGATAAGATATGAAAAAGAAATCCTTTCAAGGGGGCTCCATGGGTTCAGGCCAAAAGGTTTCTATGAAAAATTACCTTTGGAAGATAAGGGATTAAAGCCACTATGATGTGTGGTGAATAGATCATTGTCATGTTGAAACTTCTAATACTTATGAACAACTGATGGGACTACTTTCATTGAGCAAAGCCAAGGGTGACCTAGCCACAAACGAAATTGGTCAGATTGTGGAATAATTGAAAATGTTACCTCCAAAGTCTTAGGTCCTATCTGTAAAGGTAGTACGATCGATCCAATCATAAGGCATGCAAAACCAGTATGTTTCTTAATCCATATAGTTGGTTTATTATAACCATCTTGATATAGATCGTGTAATACCACAAACTCCTTTGTGATCATGTTCTCACCACAAGCAGGATCAATTAATATCCCATTAGTGGGCTTATCATAGATTCTTCCAGCTATGTATAGAGGACCATAGAGAAGCTTTGGTAGTATGTCATTAGCAGAAAAAGTGATATCAAGAGCTTTAGTGGTTTGGCCCTTACAAGGGATAAATTCTATCATAGCCACAAGGCTATCCATAGGACTATTTTCAATATCTGGTGGAGATATATCATGATGCTCATTTTTTGTATCAATAGTCATTACATCATTGTTTGAAGGTTTGCTAGCCTTGAAAAATGAGGTAGTATGTTTAGGCATGGGAATGGTGAAAATTTAGAAATTTTGGTTAGGGGGTGCAAAGAAATTATTGCCTTGATCATGAACACCCGCAATTGACAAATGGCATGAATCAACGAGGTCTTGAACTAAATGTTTTAGATGCTTGCAATGTTCAATGTCATGTCCATTTTGGCAATGAAAATGACAATGAGCATTAGGTTTGAAGGTGGGTGGTAAGAGCTAATTTAGATCAAGTGGTCTAACATGTGGCAAAGTCATTGTTGAATTAATTGGTTTGTTGTATTATGGAGGGTATCAAGTAGGGGAATAAATTGTCTCTTTGGGTCCCCATAGGTATAAGGAACCCCTTTTTTAATAGCGGCCACTTGATTTGGAATGGGTGGGGTTGGTTTTTGTGGTGGTTCTGGAGGCAGATTAAACTATAAAAATCATCTATTTGGTTTATAGAAGTTTTTTGTGTTATTTTGGTTTTGTGGTTCAGGTTTGTCGACTTGGTTTGAAGTGGACTTTGAGTATCGACTAGAAACCAAGTTTTGGTAGTCACATAAGGTTGTACATAAGTGCATGGATGAGGGGAATTCCATCATAGTTAATTTATCCTAAAGGTGTGAATGCAAGTTTTTGATAAACATCTTTTGCAGATGTGCATCGGGAATCATGAAATCAATTTGAGCATACAAGGATTGGTATTGTGAGATAAAATTTGTTACTTTTTCATTTGTGTTTTGTCTACATCACATGAGGTTAGCCATTGTCTTTTTAGGTGTCATGTGAAATTGAAAGTGACTTATGAAAACATTCACCAATTCATTGAATGGATGGATGGAATGATTAGGCAAGTTGGAAAACCATTCTAATGCAATATCTTTTAAGGTCCTTGGGAAAAGATTTTCTAAAAGTTTATCATCAAGGAAAAAGTCACTACACAAAGTTGTATAAGGATTATCATGGTTGATAGGGTCTTCCTTTCCTCCGTATTTCTCAAACTAAGGCCTTTCTATCCCTTGTAGCATCGAGGTATGTAATATTTCTAATGATAAGGAGCTGCTATGGATATGAAATGTGGGCGGAGCAGTTTGACCTTAGCTATGGTAGAAATTGGGTGTTGCATGGATGAAATAGTGTTAAGGAGTTCTGTAAGAATAGGATCAGGGTAAGTGGGTTGAGGTGGAAGGGAAAATGGTGATGGAGTGTAAGTGATGTTAGGGGAAGTGAAAGGAATACTAAGGGGGTGAAGGTGGTGGAAGGGACTTGCGACGCCACAAGAGAAGTAGGAATGCTAGTTGGAATTGAGAAAGAAGTAGCCACACAGTTAACCTGATGCATAGTTGTGTGGACTTGTAGATCAGTATAAGTTGGTATGGATGCAATGCTTGAAGGGGGAGGAACTTGAGGTCCTCCTTGGCTTACATGAATGTTTTTGGATTGGGTATTAGAATAGGCATGTTTATTGTAAATATCAGCAATTCTCTTCATCACTTGCAAGCCATCATCACTTTTAATCAAATGATGAAGATTGTCAATGGCAGGTATAACAATGGTGGAAATGTTTTCTAGTGACAAGTCTTGTTGTAAATGTGCAAAATCCTCGTGAATATTAATGACCTTTTCTTGCAGGAGGGAGTTGTTTTGAGTGTCAACATGCATTGGATGGAAAGGTGAAGGAATGTAAGTGGTATTGTCAGTGCCTAATGCACCATTGTCCATACTAGGAGTAGGAGCTCATTAGATCCCAAGGTCCACAACGAAAGTGTTATCATGGGATACCATGAGTCTAGAACTTCTTCTCACTAAATGATGAGGGAGCAAACCTGAGACACAGAAATAATGCGCACAACTAGCAAAATTTATTATTATTCAATAATGAAAATATTACATGCAGAGGATCCCAAATCCTGGAACTCTGCAATACATGCAAGCTACAGAAGTTTTAGAAAAACTACAAAAAATCCCCTTTTGGAAACATGCGAACTCTTTTCCCCAAAAAGCTATCCAAAAATAAAAAACTAGCCCACAAATAACCCCTTTTTGGTTTGGAGCCAAAAACAACATTTGAGATATGAGTTTTGGCGGTTTTGCACCAAAACTTACAATTTGAAATTCAAATTTAAATTCACATTTGAAAATTAGCACATTTCTAAAATATGCACCAACTTCTGGAAGCCATAACTTTTAATCCAACTGTCAGATTTTCAATGATAATACCTTTTTGGAAAGCTCTCAAAAAGATGTTGTGGCACAAAATAGGGCCCATGGCATCTACTTTGGGGTTTCCACAAATTTTTGGGCCCATTTGGAACCGTTTAGTGCCTCAAACTGGACTCGAAAGGTTTTTTAAGGCAAACAGCAGAAACTGGAACTTGAATAACTTTCAAACCGTGAATAATCTTGACCTGATTCTTTCACCAAAGTGCTTATTTTTCTGTCCTGAAGCTTCCCATAAACTTCTGTCTTCCCATGCCTTCAAATTTGCACCTGCTAAAAATAGCAGTTGAGCAGAAAAAGCAAAAAAATAGTTCTGAAAGTTGGAAACTCTTATTTGATGAAAAGGGTATACAGAAATGCAAAAACATCTACAAAAAGCAAACAAGAACATAAATGGAAAGCATATTTTTGGGTGATGCAAGATTTCCCTCACACCACTAGATGCTACTGCATCACTAAAGTATTAGAAATCGGGCACCAAACACTCATACAAGGACCACAAAGGAGGGGGTGAAGTCAAATGCAAGATGATCTAGGATGTCTAAATGAAAATAGCATAAATGTTGCTAGCAGCAAGAAAGATCTAACTACAAAAAATAGAAATGTAGATAAATGCCAGAAAAATGCCAGAAATGTGTAAAAAGTGCAGAGGGACTGATTCACCTTGGGTGGCGAATGAGTCCCAGTATGATGTTTTTGTGTGTTTTTTAGAGGTTTTAATGTGATTTTAATGTTCTACAGAATGCAGTCAATGATGCAGAATGTAGTTTTTTAGTTTTTTCAATAAGATGCAATGCAAAAATGAAATCTAAATGAAGTTTTCACTAATGCAATATGAAAATGCCTAGAATGCAAAAACAAAATAATGTCCTAATTGAATTTTGATGCAAATGTGAACTAAGATGAAATATGTAAATGAAATAAAAAATGCAAGAGTGTTCAAAAGTCAGGTTCACTAAAATGAAACATAGATTTTTGGGTTCCTATGATTTCTCTTGCACTTCTAAGGTTTTTCACCTAAAAGGAGAGAGATAGGAACCAAAAAAGCTAATGGTTCATTCAAATTATGTTATGTGCAATTTTTCTTAAGCTAAATGAAGTTAAATAAATGAAATTGAATGATATAAATGGATGAAAATGGATGAAAATTTGAAATTAAAGCTATGTTTGAAAACACAATGTGATATGCAAACAATGAAGTAAATGAAGGAAATATGCAGAATAGGAAGAAATGAGTTAAATCGGAGTGCACCTAGGTCAAATATGATGAATCTGGAATGTTGTGAATGCTGGTTGAAATCACCAAATTTTCACAATGGGACTCATTCGCCCAGGGTGGTGAATTAGTCCACCTCCTAGTGAAAAAGTGTCGAAAGCTAGTTTCTGATTGTTGGGATCTAGAATATGAAAAAAATCAGATTTTTATTCCTAAGGCGGGACTCATTTTCCACTAGTGATGAATTAGTCCTCTCCCAAATTTTAGAAAAAATAGGAGACAACTCTACAACACCAAATTTGAAAATCACTTATTGTCAGGTTGTCGAAGTCAATTATGTAGGAAATGAACATAAAACCTTCTCCAAGCTTGAAATGGACTTGAGTTGACTTGACGAACCTAGTTGACTTGTAAACCAATCTTCAACACCAAAAATATTGCTAAATTTGCACACAAAATGCTACAAACAAACATGCAATAGGGGAAAAATGGTTTAGGGTTAGTGAATAGGGGTTTTCCTTGGTCAAACCCCACTTTTGATAATCAAACCCTTAATGAAATAATGACATGCAAGAGAAAGATAAACTAATAACATGCAATTTCTATCAACTTACCAAACCCTTGATGATGGAAAATCTAAAGTAATGTCAATGGATGCTTCAAAGTGCTTGAACAATGCTTGAATGCTTGAAATGATGTGTGAATGAATAAACTTGATGAATGGGGAGATGTAAAATGACGTGAAAATCACTTATTTATACAATCTTGTGCCTTAGTTACCTATTCATACCTCATCACAAGTTGACATCAAATGATTTTGAATAAAATCCTGAAAGAAAAATTTTAAAAATTTGAATTTGGGGCTAAGGGGGACTCATTCACCACCCATGGTGAGTGGATCCCACCTACGACTAGAAAATATGTGTCAAGAAATATGTTGTATTTAATGTTGTTTGTTAGGATAATACTCAAAAATACACTTAATTACAACTTATGATGGCATAAAGGGGTCAAATAAAGCATGAGAAATGGATAAATAGTGAAGATATGCCTAGAAAAGCATGAAAGTTTGTTAGAAGACTTTACAACACTTCAAAATAGGAATTGTTTAGTGATGAAAAGGTGTTTTTAGGTAAATTGTAATAAATAGAGTCTAGAAGAATGTAGAAATATCTTACAACACTTCACAACACCTTCACAAGACATTGTTCTTTGAATTTTAGTACCTAAATACACATGTTCAAGCCATGATACAACATAAAATCAATGAAAAATAGTTCCAACACCATGAAGCAAGACCTAAATGGCCATGAAAATGACAAGGGGCCATTTTTCTATGCCACACACCTTCAATTTTACCAAGTATTTCCTAAGCTTTTCTTCCTCATCCCACCATTTCCTTATAAATTCTTCTATCATTTTGATCAAGGTAAGCCCTGCACAATAGTATTTAAAACCTTCTCCTAGATGCTTATCCATGTTAGACTTGAAATCACTAAACCAATTATCAAACTAGGTAGCCTTGTTTTTCATCTCATTCAACCTATCCACCTCCTTGTGGCTAATCAAAATAAGAATATTTGATGGTGTTGGCTACTTAGGAGTGGATGTAATCAACTCCTTCAAAAAATCCTTCATTTTTCTAACTTAAGCCTTAATCTCATCTTTAGCTTGTTTATCCTTGATTAACCCTTATTTGGTGGTGGTGGCAACAATATCAATTAGGTTTATATGTTAATTTCTTGTTTGTTTTCCCAGATTAATAGTGCTTACTTGATAATCTTCAACCTACAATTCTCTATCATCCTTGTTAGTAATAGGTGTAGAAATTTCTTCTATCAAATCTCCATCATTAGTCAATTTTGTAGAATGCACAACATGACGCTTCTTCCTTAGTTTCACCTTGTCTATCTCCACTACCATTTCATCCCATGCCATTCATTGAGCTTGCATTTGTTGTCTCTTCTCTAGATTTAGCTTGAGCCAAGTGGGAGCAACTAGCTGAGTAATTGCTTGTTGAACACTGGGAGGTGTTAATGACAAAGGTATAGAAGAAATTACCTCCATGATCTACTAAAAAGAAGCCTTTTGTTGCTCCTATTGTATTTTCAACAACCCTACTTATTCCATCTTCTCATTCTAGAATCTAATCTCTTCTATTTTTCTCATCTCTTCTTCCTTTTAAACAACCTTGTCTTTGTCTCTTAACCTTTGCTATTCCAACTCCATGGCATGAAGTTCTTCCTCTGCTGCCTTATCTTGTTCATCCTTCTTCTATTGTTCCAATTCATGTGTAAGAGCTTCTTTTTGGGACTTCTTTTATTCCTTAGAAGCTTCCTTCTCTTGGGCTAGCTCTTCAACTTTCTTTCTTTGTTCTTCTTCTTGACCTAAATTTTCAATAGCCAATCTTTGGGCACTTTCTATTATTTCCTTTTGCTCTTCTTCAATCAAAAATTCATTCATTTCATCCCCACCCCATAGGCTTTCAAGCTCAAACCTATTTTCTTCTTCTCCAGGTTTTTCCTCAACCTTCTCCAAATATTGCTCCCATTTTTCTCTTTCTCCTTCTTGAGATGGAGTTCTCCTAGAATCTAAGGAGATAGGTGAATCTGTTACATTGATCACGAGAGGTATCTCCTCTTCAAAAATTGTTCTTTCTGAAGTTGATGGCATAGTAGGAGTGGTATCCTTGATTTGTGGAGGGACATCAGAAAGAAATTCTTTAGTAACTTCTTTGAGATATACATTAGCTAAAGGTGTGGTGCCAAGACCTGAAATAACCCCAACAACATTTGCCTCATAAGTACCTTTAGCTTTTTGTAAAGCTTCATCAATTTTCTTCATTGAAATTTCTTCTTCTGCAGAGGCGGACTCTTCAATGACTATCTTCGTTGCTACAACACTTTTCTTCAATCTCTTGTATTATTCTTTCTCAACACAGGAAGTAGACCTGTTCATTGCTAGAACCCCTCATTTTTGAATCCTTACCCCTTGATTTCTTTAACTGAAGATCAATCTATCTCACACTTCTATCTACCACTACCCGTGATAGTCTATGAATGTTAGTTTCCTCTTTTTCCATCCAATTGATGGGCTCCAAATCCTTAGTGGCCACTTTGTCTATTTCATTTCAAGGATCAAGTGTGATCCCATCATCAGTAGTACCTTCCAGTATATCAATTTTAAACTTAAAATATTTCATCTGGGGAATAGTTAATCTTTCATACCCCCTTTTTCTCACTTGAAATTGATTTTGTAGGTTTTCCCAAAATTCCTTGAGAAGTGGTTGATGGTGGGGAAACTGTGAAGCATACAACCCATACATTTTCCTCTTGGATCAAAAAACTTCCTGGATGTATGTTGCTTGAAATTTAGGGACTAAAATTCTTTTGTTGTTGTTGTAGCCACTACTGAAGAGGAACAAGAATAAAACCCCAATTGCATTGGGAAATAATAGAAATAAGTCTTATGTTGAGAAGAAAATTTAACATTCACATCCATGACCTGATGAGTGAACTTCATCAAGACCCATCTATCACCACAATACCTTGGCAGTTTAAAAGGGTGATTTTCATAACCAAACAATATGAAATATGTGGGCTTGGGGTATCGGATAAACTAATACCCCCACTCTTGGATGAATTCTATAGCATCTCATAATAATCTAAAACCAATATCACCTGTGAGCTGATTAACAATAGCATACAAAAATGCATCATTGTCTCTTTTAAAGTGTTTCTTTTCCTTCTTAAGCTCCAATTGGTCATAATATTCCAAGACCTTCTTTTGATTTGGGCCATCATCCATTGATCCTTCAACATTTAACCAAGAAAATTATCCCATCCTTGGAGCACAATAAATGACATATGAAGATATATAAAATGTCTTGGTTTGTGTTACTTTCAACAATTGGTCATGAATGTTATCTAAAATAATTGTCCCCAATCCAAAAATTTATTTCCCTCCAAATGAGTTGAATGAATGAAAACATCCAATGTTGAAAGATATGATAGTTATCCTTCCCAAACACTCTTTCCAACAATGTAATCATATCCCCAATGTCCTCAGAAAATTTAGACCTCTTAAGGTTAGGTGGCACCTTCTTTATTGATTTCTTCTTTGTCTTAAGCCACCTTTTTTTAACAAGTCTTTTGTTCCCTTTTATATCCTTTTCCTAGAGTTTAAGTTCCTCAACTTCAGTCATATTCTTGAGATTGGGATAAGGAGGAGGGTCAAAAACTAGTTTGATCATGGTTGGGGTTAAATTAATTATTGCATTGCCTTGTGCATTTCCTTTGAGTAGGATTTTATGTTTGTGCAGTAGTTAAGATGAACTCGAGACATTGCAAAACAATGGGAAAACTAGCTACATGAGCTAACCCAGACTTTGCAATCCTCTTTTCCCTCAGGATAGACTTTGAAAAATTATCTTTGTGAAACTAGTCCAAATCAATGTGCCCCACAAATGTATCAATGATATTCATAACCTTAGACCCAAAATTAGATGGTATTGGGGCCCTTGGAACTTATAATTCATTGTAAGAGGCACTTGTTTTGGCCTTAACATCTTATCCTATAGTCCCTTTGATGTTCCTTCAATGGGAACTTCCTCCTCTGAATCAGACATTTGTTAATTATCTTGCAATACTGACAATTATTGGGAAAAGAAAATACATGTGTAAAGTAGTTTAACATAGGAATTCATATTATATCACCGTTCATTCAAGATAAACTCCCATTCAATAAGTTAGTTCAACATCTTTGGGTTTCGGGTTTGGGACAAAACCAAGAACTTGACCATTTTAAGCACAAAAATGAACTCGATCAGAAGTTAGGATCAGGTCTTGACTCAGCACAAATACCCATACTAAGAACAAGTTTATTGTCATTTTGTAGTCTGATCCCACAATATGTTTAGGAATCAAGATCATCCCTTCACCAAGTAGTGGTAGTTAACAGACGTAGTCAATGAAATTTTCTCTCCAAGTTTTGATCCCAATGATGACTTGAAAGTTAGAATCGAGTTGTGATTCAGAACCAGACTCATAGTGAGGAATGAGTGTAAGTAACTTCCTAAGTTCCAATCTCAATAAGATATATGGAAACAAGATTAGGATTTTGTTATGTACCAGTCCTTAAGTATGCATAGTGGAAATAGTTCATCTCCAATTTTTGATCTTGATAAGATATCAAGAATTAGGATTAGGTTGACACTAGATCATGGTGCTTAATGGTATGTCAAAGGCTAGGTGTTGATCTGATTTTTTATCTCAATGGTAATGCGGGGATTGGGATCGGGGCATGGAGTGGTACTTTGTCAAAAACCTTTTAACATTCCATGGTGACAATCCAATACCTAATCTTGATAGAACATCAGAAGTCAATATCATAGTAAGTGAAAGAGCTAGACTCAGACAATGGTTATAACCTAGGTGAAATTTTGATTCTCGAGTCCAAAATAAAAGCAAAAATTAGGAATAACATAGTCAGCAATAAATGAAGGAAAAATAGATGTAAAATTATCCTTGAATCATGCCTCCGGGATTGGATTGTGATTGGGATCAATAATTTTGATTTAAATAGTCAAAATTTAAAATTTATCAATTCAAATGCACGCTTGGCCTGATGATATGGAAAAACCCTAGGAAACCAGGGCATGGAAAGATGAAAAATCCCATAAATAGAAAATAAAGCAAAAACACGAGGGAAAACTCAAACACCAAAAACCCAAAATGAAACAAGGGAGACCAAAACAAGAACAAAGAAACAAGAAAATAAAACAAGAAAGAAAAAATAAATGTGAAACAACGAGCAAACAAAACATATGCAAAAACAATAACAATGAAAAAAATGCATGGAAAAAACCCCTACCTCCAAATGCAACCAAGAATTTGATAGCATGGTAAGAAATTGAAGCACCTCCTCAAACCCTAACTCTTGGCATCGCTCTGGTTCACTTCGTCAAAATATACAAACCAAAATGGAAGGAAATTGAGGAGTACCACAATAAAAACTCTTTCATAAGTATGAATAGTTGGTCAGGCCTCAAGATCAGGGTAGAAGTCATTAATGCACAATTGCAAGAATGAAGGTAAGCGAGAGTTAGGATCGGGACATGGGACGACACTAAAATTTCAATAAATGCAATGTTTAAGCAAATGTCCAAGGTCTGAACCCCAACAAACAAATAAAAAAAAGAGTGGGAATTGGAATCAAGACAAGACATGAAACAAGAAATTTGGAAAATTTCTTAGTTCAAGTTCCAATCTGATGTCCAATCCCAAAAATGACAGATAATTGGAAGTCAAGATTGGGATGGAGATAGGAACAAGAAATTAGAAAAGAAAAAGTCATGATCAAAACAAAAATAGGAACTTACACCTCGAAGGGTACAAGGTAATGGTTTTGATCCAAAACTCGATTTCGATAGAACAAATAAAACACAAGGAAAAGTGTGGGGATCGAGATCAAAACACAAAAAAGAATTTTTACTTTGGAAAGTAACAAGTGTCAGTGTCAGTCTGAAGCCTTAACTTGAAAGATAAAGGAAAACAAAAACTTAGGAGAAAAAGAAACTTGAATCCTAAGACCCAAACAAGAACACCAAGGACAAAAGAAACAAAAAGGGGACCCATTTTGACTAAAACAAAATGGGGTGGTTATGCAAGGCATAACACTATCCTCATCATTCCCATAGTTAAATTCATCATCATATATATTGGAAACTTCTCTAACATAATAATTTTTCTTATTTTTTTAACCTTTGTTTTCCTTATTCTTGTCATTTAAAGCTTTGTTTGGACATCTTGAAGCATAATGGCCTATCTTTCCACAATTGAAACATTTGAAAGGTAACTTACCTTTGTACTTTCCAATACCATTTTTTATTCTCCTCACAAAGTTTTCTTCTACATCATCAAGCTCCTCCTGATCTGATTCTTCATTCTTTTATGATTTTCTAGCCTTTAAAGCAGTCTCAACTTTTTCATTACTTGAACCAAACTCTCTTAATTCAAAAGCAACTAAAGTGCCAAGTAGCTAATCTCTAGAGTATTTTAGATTATGTAATTCCACAATAGGAGAAACCTTATGACTATAAGATTTAGGCAGATCTTTTAGTACCTTCTTTATTGCCTCATCATCTTCAAGATGTCCACCAAGCCCTCTGATGAAATTGATAACTTTGTCCACTTTATGCATATACCTTGTAATGTTTTCATCTTTTGACATTTGTATATTCTCAAACATGATCTTTATATTTTTCATCTTAGCTTGCTTGACCTTATTGTCTCCTTCATAAATGCTTTCCAACTTTGTCTAGATTTCTTTAGCATTTTTTAGATTCATAATCTTCACAAGTTTAGTATTAGAAATACCACTTAAAAGAGCATACCTTTCTTTACCAATGTTTTCATAGGACTTGATCTCATCATCAATACTTAGACCATTTTTAGTCATAGTGTATCTAGTCACAACAAACTTCCAAACTCCATATCCAAGGTATACTATAAATCCTGACGTCCTTGTCTTCCAGAATGCATAATATAATCCATCAAATAGAGGAGCATCTCACTTGTGTTCCATCCCCAATCTACCTCAAGTGGTCAAGCTTTCTTCTAAGGAACCTTTCTATAATACCAATTGTTGAATGCATGAGACAAATGAGAGGGGGAGTGAATCAATTTTCTTTTGCATTCAACAATCATCAATAAAAACCAGTTGACATTAATGAAAAAAAAAACATAAGTTTGTTTACATCAATGACAACACCAACTACTCATACTTGCAACAAATAGATGCATCCTTCCTATAATAGGAAATATCAAAATTGAGCCTATATTTTGACAAGAGATATATTAGCTATTGATTTATTTTGGTAGTTTCTTTTATTTTTTCTTTCTTTATTTTATCTTTTATCTCACATTTTCTTGATGAATCCTATATCTTGATGTGGTTCAAAAATCTTGGAATGAGGCATGGTCATTTTCTTTATATGTAATGATTGTGTGTTGTGTCAAATTTTATGCAAGGGGGTAAATGATACACAAATGCATCCTAGTTTTTCATATATTGGTGCATGATATCTATTTGTCATGGTTTCTCTTAATATATGTTGGCATAACCAAAATAATGAAGCATCCTTTTAGTTTGCATCCATTTTGCATATCACTATTTGTTCCATCTCCCCTTTATAGGTTTCATTTTGATACTTGATCCTTGGTGGAGATTTTTTTCATTGTATATTCTACATTCATAACTGTTGGTATACATCATAGTATCATATTCATAGCATGCACATAATAATCATCCATCCCAATCACATTAAAGCATAATAAATATCCATCACATACATATGTATCATCATCATCATATCATGATCATTATTATAGACCTAGCTAATACACCTTGTTGTGAGCTTGATCAAAAAATTATTTTCTCTATATGATCTCTCAAGGGAGCATCGTACCTCCATTCCTCGATATCATTAGGCCACATTGGGACATGTCACTAGTATATTTTTTATACTAACTTTTTTCTTTGAAACAACACTATAAAACTCATTTTCTTAAAGAGGGGGAAAATGTAGATGTCTAAAAATGACTAACATATTTGCATCTTTGCATTTTTTCATTTTCTCACAAAGTCTTATATCTATATTAATTAAATAGTTTTTAATTATTTAATTAATATAGTATCCTCACTTTTCATCTATAATAATTAAGTAATTTTTAATTATTTAATTATCTTAATCTTTTTATCATATCTATATTAATTAAATATTTTTTAATTATTTAATTAATTCATCACTTATTATTTTTCATCCAATATTTTTGAAAATCAAATTTAAATTATCTTTGATCCTCTGTAATTAAATCATTTTCAAAAAATATTTAATTATTTAACACTCCTCCCTCAAATTAAATAAATTAAATCTTTCTCTCTAAAATAGAATGAAATAAATATTATAATTATTTCCCCAACTACATCCTTCTAGATTAAATAAATTTATTTATTTGGTAATTTTAACTTTCCCTCCTTAATCAAAATTCAAACTATAGCTCGTACCCTATCTTGATTTTTCCTATCCAGTGATCAAATATCAATTGAAGAATATAAATACAAAGCCTTCATTCATTCATATCCCCTAGATCTTTATTATTATTTTCAATATCCTAGCTAACCTACATTATGATTAAGAGAACATTATCATGCAATTGAGTTGTCATTATCAAGCATTATTATTACCAATCATTCATTATCAAGTAATCAAGTTATTATCATCAAGCAAGAAAGCTATCATTATCATTATTAAACAAAGGTATCATCCATCTTTGAATGTCTATCACATCATTTCTATCATACTATCACTATACTTTCATGCTTATGTTACTTTAAAGAGAAACCCACAATGGAGCAAATCAAGGTCTTTGCTACGATGAAATTGTTTGTTATTTCATGCTAAGCCAAGATTTTGAGACTTATTGAGTGATTGTTGAGTATGAATTTGGTAATTTCATTACATTGTTATTAGTTTGCATGATTCACATTTTCATCATCCAAACTAAGTGTACCATTCATTCTCATGATATATTGGTTTGCATGAACCACTAATCATGAAATATAGGCTAATGAGTTTGAATAAATAGCTATGTAACTGAATCCTAGTATAAATATCATAAATTGAGACATCATAGAAAATACATCCTAGTTATCAATTGATGAGCTAAAGGGATCTATAATGAATGATTCATAAGTAATAACACTTGTTTAAGGTTTTTAAAATTGGGTATCAAGCTAAATGAGATTTATCTTATGGGAAAATCCATGGTTAAACACTTTTGAGTTAGAGTATTAGTAGAATAGGTGACCTCCTAAGAAGTCTTGATGCCTCACTCATGTGAGTCTCACTTCGATATAATGAATGAGAATTATACCATCCATTCTCATGATATATAGGTTCATGTGAAATACTAATCATGAAATATAGCTCAATGATTTTGACTCAAGAACTACATATGTGAATCCTTATATAAATATCATAAATTGATACACTATAAAAATAGCTCCTAGACCTATAAATCGATCAACTAAAATGGATATATAATTAATGGATCATAAGGAATAATACTTGTTGAAGGTTTTTTTAATTTTTTAACATGATAAGTGGGCTTGATATTGGGGGAAACTTCATGGTTAAGATCACTTGAGTTAGCATAGTACTAGGATGAGAGACCTCCCATCAAGTCTCAATGTTTCACTTTTGTGAGTGATGAGTTATAAGTGGATCAATATTTCTAATGACAGATAGGTTTGTATGAAATTTTTAGGGTTCAAGAAGAATGGAGCAATAAACATTAACAATTATATGTAGATTAAATAACCTAGAAATAACAATGAAGAATAACACAAAAGAGATCAACACAAAATTTAACATGGTTCACCCAATATGGGATACATCCACAGAAACTCAATCATCCAATGATTTTATTATCTAGTGTAAAATAGATTACAATATCAAAAACACCATACCACAACATACATCCTAGCTACTTATAACAAGCCTTTTGGAACCTTCTAGAATTAGAGTTTTATAAGGTCTTTTTTCATTTAACTTGTTAATAGGAAAACCTTGACATGTCAATGGGAAAAAACCTTGACATGTTAATGGATTTTATTTTCAGAGCAATTCCCCAAACCTCATTTCTTGTTACAAGTGTACAATACTTGCATCATCAGTCACCACATGCCAACAATATCCCACTTGGAGACTGATTTTCGATGACATTGTTGCACTTGTAGCTCCCACATGATTATAGGTCTGGCTAGTTTCTTATGCCCGCAATTATCGTTTGTGAAGGCCAAAAAAATAGATGAGGAAATTAGTTTCTCCCATGTAACTACCTTTGTAAACATATCTACAAGATTCTCACTTGTGTGAATTTTCTCCAGCTTCAATTGTCCATCCCCCAAAATTGATTGGATGAAGTGGTATTTGAGTTGTATGTGCTTAGTTTTTGAATGTAGAGCTAAGTTCTTAGCAAGATCAATGGCACTTTGGCTATCAATGTACAAAGGGATATCTTCTTGTCATTGTCCCAATTCCTCCATAAAATGTTGTAAACAAATCATCTCCTTGCTAGATTATTTAGTAGCAACATACTTAGCTTCAATAGTTCAAAGCACAATAACTTTTTGTAGCCTTGAAATCCAACTGACTACAGTACCTCCTATAGTAAACAAAACATACCCTATAGTACTCCTCATGCTATCAATATCACCTGCTAGATCAAAGTCAACATATCCTTTTAGAGTAGAATTTGTTCTTCCAAAATATAGTTTCTTTGAAGTATTGCCTCTCAAATATTGGAGAACCCATTTTACTGCATTCCAATGTTTCATTCCTAGATTGCTCGTATACCTACTCATAACTCCCATTGCATGTGTAATATTTGGCCTTATGCATACTATTGCATACATCAAGCTACCAACTACTGATGCATATGGTATCTTAGAAATTTTGTCTTCCTCCTCTTGTGTCTTTGGACACATCTCCTTAGTCAACTTAAAATGACTAGGAAAAGGTGTACAACTAACTCCTTTTGCATTCTGCATGTTAAAATAGGATAATATAGCTACCATTACCCAATGTCTGAAAATAAACACAATAATCAAAATGACATCTTTTGTGACCTTGTTCAGCCATAAAACTATCAAATTTTAAATACCATTGCAAGGGTGCTTACTTTAGGCCATACAAACTCTTCTTTAACCTACACATAAATTCCTTCTTACCCTTGACCTCATATCCCTGTGGTTGTTGCATGTATATTTCCTCTTCCAAATCCCCATGGAGAAATGTTGGTTTCACATCTAGCTATTCAAGATGCAAGTATTTTGTAGCCACAAGACTTAGATTAATACTAATAGAAGTCATCTTTATAATTGGAGGAAATATTTCATCAAAATCTATACCTTTTTTTTGTGTAAAACCTTTTACCATGAGTCTAGGCTTATATAATTTCTTTCCTCCATCTTCCTCCTTAAACCTGTAAACCCATTTATTTGGAAATGCTCTTTTACCTGCAAGCAATTGGACTAAGTCCCAATTTTGACTCTGCAACAAGGAATCCATAACCTCTTTTATGCCTAGCTCCCATTGCTTTTTTGTATCTACTTGCATTGCTTCTTCATAACCTTTAGGTTCACCAAAATCAATTAATAATATAGAATATAATTATGGAGAAAATATTTCTAGAGGTCTAGTTATCCTTGTAGAATGTCTAACACTTGTAGGAGTCTATGGGATAACTTGTTTTTGCTAAGAATTAGGTACCACTAGCTTATTTTCCTACCTCTAATCCTTATACATAACCTTCTCATTGAATATAACATCTCTACTCCTAATAATTTTATGATTTTTACAATCCTATAACCAATAAATTCATCTACTCCATATCCAATGAAGGTTCTTTTTTTAGACTTGGCCTCAAGCTTGGTTCTATTTTCAATATCAACATGGACAAAAGCTTCACAACCAAAGGTTTTTAGGCATGAATATTTTACCTTTTTACCCATCCATGCCTCCTCTAGAATGCCACCATTCAAAGGATTTTAAGGTCCCTTGTTTATTAAATAAACAACAATATGTATAGTGTTGGTATATATAAAGTCTTCTACCTAGTTAATTTATTACTAGGGGACTTATTTACATGTTAGTTAAGATTACTTAGGTCCTAGGAAGGAATATTTTTAGAAGGCATTAGTTCTCATTAGTTGTTATCTTATATTTTGACTTGTAACACATGTGAACCTAGATAGTTGTGATTAGTTGTCTAATGTCATATGATTAAGACACTTGTCATAATCCTATGGCATCTTGTATCTCACCTCGGTTATACAACCAAGGGGTCTCAACTACATTTCACAATCATATCATTGAATCATATTGATAATAATATAGTTTATTCTTGTGACATTTTATTCTCTCTCTTTGTGTTTTCCATTTGGTCTCAAGATCTTGACAACCATAGTCAATTCTAACATGGTATCAGAGTGGGTTGGGTACCATTGGTTAGCCATTTTTTGATAAATCTTGGTAAATCTTGAAAATTTGAGTATGCTCTTCTCTTGCATTATATGATGATCTGGAGAATTAGAAAAGCTTGATATAAATACTAGAATTTGGGGGGGTCCATTTTTGGCTCTTTATTGCAAGTTCAAATCAAAGCTTGCTGGTGCAAATTTGAGGTCACCATTGAGTTTAGGAGGTTCGAGAAAGTTATTTTTTCCTTATGTTTTGTACAAATCAGACATATGAGGCCAAATCTATGAGAGTTTGAAGCTAAAGAGTGGTTGTTAGATCCAAAAGGTAGCTGCATTTTTGGAGCATTTTGGGTCAAATCCAACCCTACCATCACATCCAAAAGGGCCAAAAACCCTAAGATCAAGTGTCAAATCATCCAAATTAGAGTAGTTATCTGGTGAGAAAAGAAAAATTCCCAAGGAGTTGTTTGGCCCCCTAGGTTGTCATAAATATAGCGATGGTACAATTTTAAAAAAAGGGTATGTGCAGGATCATCATGGAAAAAATAGGCCCTTAAGTGGCAATAAAATTCAGAAAAATCAGAGTTATGCAACTTAACATAAAAATTTGAATAAGTTATCTATCTTATTTCAAAAATATGTAAGAATAGAATTTGTAGCAAATTGAAAGTAGTTTCTAAACTACTAGATTTATTTTTTTTTTAAATCTATTTGGTGAAAATTTGAAATTTTAATACAGTAGCACTTAAATTTCAGGGAAAAAATAAGAAGTAGGTGTTTGTCTGACCACCCTAACCACAATAAAATGATAATATTTTTTTATAAGATTTTAGATATAAGTAGAGGACTCATGTCTCGATGTGATGCATATTTTTTGTATTTTTTTCCAAGTAAATAATTAATTATGATTTTTTATTACAACTTTTAAAAATATAAAATTCATATGGCTGACCACCTTAACTTGGTCAAAACTTCATGAAATTCATTTTTTGTTTTGTTTTTTAATCCTATATTATGTGAAGCATAGAATGCAATGCATGTTTTGGATTCAAAAAATGTGATACCATTTGAAATCTATAGATTTTTTCCAATCAACCTATCAATCAGGACTTTAGTCATAACTCAAATAGAAAATGAATAATAATTATTTATTAAATTCAAAATAAAGAATAATTTATATTGGTGGAAAGCTGATAATCTCCTTTAAAAATGATTTTCATTTCATAAATTTTGGGTAAAAAAAAAATCATCAACCACATACCCATCATATCACAACTTTTTGGCCCATCATGATCCTGCACATACCCAAAATTAAAAATAATTTTTTTGTTGAAATTTTTATTTTTTATTTTTAAAAACTCAATTTCTATGGGAAAAATTCATTGTAAAAGTCTTTTATTAAAAAATAAGAAAAAGGGAAGGGTTTTTTCAATCCATAGAGTGTAGTGTATTGACTTACAAGTACGATTGTACCCACGTGTACTGCAGTTTACACACCTCTTCCACGCAACAAGCACATAGTACAACCACATAGTGAATTTCATTCACTGGGTGGGCCTCTCCACCTAACCCATGGGTTCCCACCAAAAATTTTGACATACAAACAATAAAAAAACTAGTGAATTTTCATCAATTGATGCGACATTACAAACTCCAGTAGTATTTAAAAAACCAGCGGCTAATAATTTTGGCATTTATAAAATCATTGGTCTAATAAATCAAAGTATTTTCGTAGACTGCTTAAAGATTATGGTCCCAAATTCTCTTGGAGATTCCAAATCCCCTACGGAAAATATTCTAGCCTATATAGAATACTGTGTCAAAGATTTCGCCCTTTAAAAACTTGGTCGGCAAACATATTCCAACCAAGGGGAATATTATTTTTGATGGTTGGTTGCACATCAAATTTAATCACATAAAATGTTGACATCAACATCACATCAGCAATGATGTCAAAGTGCTAAAAAAAAATTCCCCCCTCACCATTGGGTTTTTTGACTTTGTAGTCCAACTTTGAAGCTTCATATCTTGCTCATTTTGACTCCTTTCTTTGAGAAATTTTTTTTATTTGGGCTAATTTTTCATACTCTACATAGTGGTGCAATCATTTTTTGGTTCTGTGTCTTTTTTCCCAAAAAAAATTAATTTCTCACAAGTTTTGTTGCTTCATCCTCATTTTGGGAACTTCGGGAGCTCATATCTTGCTCCTACAGTAACATTTTTGGGTGCAATTATTTTGAAAATGCATAATTTTTCATGTACTTTTTAGTGGTATGATCAGATTGATATCATTGTGTACCAAAATTTGTACTTAATTTTATGGAAAAATTTAGCATTTGCATGTACCAAGATCATAGTCCACTTCCCTATTTTTGGCAAGTGGCAACTGTAAACACACTACTCATAAAGTGCCAAATCAGATATTACATGGGGGGTTTCATAATTGAGTAATTTTGGGGGGTGATCTTTTTCCTTTGTGGGCTTATGTCTTTTGATTGGTCTATTGTGTTACTAAGTTGACATATCTCTATGGACTAGTTCCTAAACCTTCATCAAAATGGAAGAGAGTTGTGTGTGACATTAAGAAAACATATCCTAGGAGTAATTAGTTGTAGTTGTGATATTGATACACAAATGGCCGTTGATGGTATTGAGATCCCTTGTGACCTTATGAATAGACTTTGGGAGATGTATGGAGACTCAAATGAACCTCCATTCCCAAAGGATCTTGTTGTATATTATCTTGTTCTACTTGCAAAGTTTTGACCTATTGATGGTAAAATAGTTGAAATGCTTGCTAATTGGGAATGGTATGGTAGTTTTGATGACACAAAACCTTCTCCTCCTACAAATACATCTATTGAGACTTCAGTTTCTATGGCTCCTAATCCATATTTAGAGGGTTCATATTCTTCATCTATGAGTCAACATCTTGAGACTAAGGACTCTTGTAATCTAACATTGGTATAATCATCTACTATTATACTTGAGGAAACTTGTGATTCAACAGTTTTGGCTCCTTGTAATTCAGTGCAACAAGATATACATAGTCTTCCAAATATGGCTACTTGTGATGACTTCTTGAAAGGTATTTTAGATTTGTTTGTGGAGTACCTTATTGAGGATTTGGGAGACAACATTGATGACATTCATCTTCTATTTGATGAAGATTCTCCTTCTTCAATTGTTGTGACATAACACTTTGAACCTCTTGTTCAATCTCTACATGATCATTTTTCACAGTTTGACGTGATTGTGGATACTTTTGGGAAAAATTTGGAAAAGGCTTCTTTGTCTTTAGAGGGGATATTCTTGTCTTTGTATCATGTTCTATATTCATCTCTACTAGATTCTATATTGTCTTTTTTAGTAGTGTGGCCTAGATGCATGTTTGGAGTGTGTCAGCTTTTGACATCGACATGGAGACACTTGAGCATGTTTCAAAGACATTATCCATCATCCATATTCTTTACATCCTACATACATCCATGGTTTTGTTTCTTCCTAAGGGGAAGAACATTGTTCAACAAGATTGGATCATCTTTAGCATTCAATGTTGAGATTTTACCATTACAGGAGACTCAACATTGGGGGGGTTTCCTTGTCTCTCTTCTGCTTCTCTCTTATGGGGAGTTCTTCTTCCTCACATAGGGTTTTGGTCTTCTCATACATCCTTGAGAGAATTTCATTTATTATGATGAGGGCACAACCTGAGACTTAGAAAATAACCCACAAACAAGAGAATAATTTTATTATTCAGAAAATGGAGCTTCTTACATGCAGAGGATCTCAAATCCCCAAGTTCTACAACACATGCAAGTTACATAAAGCTACAGAATTACTCTTTCGCAATATGTGTGCTTGTCCTCCAAAAAGTTACCCAAAAATTAGAAACCCGCCCATAAATAGAGCTCCTCTTTAGTTTGGAGCCAAAACAACATTCAAATTTGAGTTTAGGAGGTTTGGCGCCAAAAATTACAACTTGAAGTTCAAATTTCAAAAGAACATTTGCAATTGTATCTTCTAGAAAGTGTGCCAACTTCCCGAGGCCATAACTTTTGATCTGGGACTCCGATTCACGAACCGTTTGAACCATTGGAAAGGTCTCAAAATAAAGAATGCACTCAAAATTAGCTATGCCAATTTTGGAAAGTTTTAGGGCCATTTTGGGAACTCTAAGTGCCTCAAATCTAACTCGGAATATTTTCAGGTGCAAATCTGGGAAACTAAAACTGCAATATCTTTCAACCAAGGAATAGAAAATAAAAACAATAAATTGGGAATTTCATTATGATGAAAAGGGTATCCAAAAATGTAAAAACATATAAAAACTAAGAAACTTAAAATTTAACTATTTTTGGGTGATGCAAGATTGCCCTTACACCACTGGATGCTCCTGCATCAGACACCTAGGGTAATTTGAGAAGTGACCCCATCATGTCTCAGATAGTGGAGGAAAACCCAAATAGTCAACCTTTGCCTTAGGCAACCAGGATGAATCTTCAACAGGCCTTCCTTTCCATTTCACCAAATATTCTGCATACTGCCTATTCCTGATACTCCTTCCTACACGACTATCTAGGATTTCTTCAATCTCCTCCTTTTCTAAAGTAGGTGCTAGAATCCCACACTGTTCCATCATTGGTACTTCCTCTGTGCCACCTTCATGATACTCTGTCAAATCTGAAATGTTGAACACAGGGGAAATGTTGAATCCATCCAGCAACTCTACCTCATATGCATTCCCTGAATCATGCCTCTTCAAAATTTTACAGGGACCGAACTTCTTCATCTTCAATTTGTTATATGTTCCCACTGGAAACCTTTCTTTCCTCAAGTGGACCATCACTTCATCACCAATCTGAAACTCCTTATACCTCCTCTTCTGATCTGCCTTAGCCTTATACTGCATATTCATCTTGTTAATATGTTCTCTTACCTTCTCATGTATATGCCCTTGATTTTTTCTGCAAAATCTTTGGCTTCAGCCTTATTTTCTTCTCTTGGTCCATCTTCCTTAATTCTGGAGTTGTTCTGTAGCTACTTCCATACACAATCTGGAATGGTGATCTACCAGTGCTTCTGTTGAAAGAATTGTTGTAAGAAAATTCTACCTAGGGTAAGATCAAGTCTCATCCCTTGGGTTTATCTCCTACCAAACATCTCAGTAGGTTACCCAACTCCTGTTAACAACCTCTGTCTTCCCATCTGTTTGTGGATGGGTGCAAACTGAACTTCAACTCTGTCTTCAACTTCTTCCACAAGGTCCTCCAAAAGTACCCCACAAATTTGGTGTCACGATCTGAAACAATACTCTTTGGCAGACCATGTAGCCTCACCACCTCTTTGAAGAACAAGTCAGCAATGTGGACTGCATCATGGGTCTTCTGACATGGAATGAAATGTGCCATCTTTGAAAACCTATCAACAACCACAAAGACTGAATCATTCCCTCGTTGTGTCCTTGGAAACCAAGAACAAAGTCCATACTTATATCCTCCATGGCCTCTCGTACAGGTAAGGGCTGATATAAGCTGTATTGACTCACTCCTTTAGCCATCGACATACCCTACAGTTTATACAAACTTCTTTGCATCCTATGACAAGGGCCAATAATAATGCTCAGCGATAATGGCAATGGTCTTACCCGACCAAAATGTCCTACCATTCCTCCACTATGCTTCTCCTTTATCAAGTTCTCTCATGGAACTCCTCGGGATACACAATTGACTTCCCTTAAATAACATGCCATCCTAGATTATGAAATCCAACCACCTTGTCCTTTCCACTGTAACAGGTTCCTTCAAGCTTTCCAAGCCTCTGCAAAATCGAGGATCTTCTGTACATTGTCTTGAGTTCATTGAACCCAACCACTTCAATGCATCTTTGTCATCAATGTATGCCTCCTACTTAAGGCATCTGCAACCCTATTTGACTTCCCACTCCTATGTTTCAAAGCAAAGGTATAACTCTGCAAAAACTCTACCCATTTCATATGCCTCTGATTTAATTTTCCCTGACTATTTAGGTACTGCAAGGCCTGATGATCAGTATATAGAACAAATTCCTTCGGCAACAAATAATGTCTCAATTTCTTTAATGCTTGAACTATCGCATAAAATTCCTGATCATATACAGAATACTTTCTCTTGGCATCATTTAACTTTTCACTGAAATAGGCAATGGGCTTACCTTCTTGGCTCAACACTGCTCCAATGGCACAACCACTAGCATCACAATCCACCTAAAACACCTTGTTAAAATCTGGGAGGGCTAGAATAGGTTGCTCTATCACCTTTTGCTTCAACAGTTCAAAAAATTTTGCCACTCCACTGCTCCACTTGAATTCTTTTCTATCCCCTCTCATTGTTTCAATCAGGGGTCCTCAAATACTACTGAAGTTTCTAATGAAATTTCTATAAAAACTAGCCAAACCATGGAAATATCTCACCTCAGTAGCAGTTCTTGGGGTAGGCCATTCTAGAATACCCTTCACCTTCTCTGGGTCCATCTTGAGACCTTTTGCTGAGACAACAAACACCAAGTACACTAACTCCCTCTTCACAAAACTTCACTTCTTCAGATTAATCAATAGTTTCTCTTCTCTTAACTTCTCAAAGGCTTTCCAAATATGCATCAGATGCTCATCCAACGTCTTACTGAAAATCAAAATATCATCTAAATACACAATAACAAAACTTCCTAGAAATTCTTTTAGTACCTCGTTCATGAGCCACATGAATGTGCTCGGTGCATTGGTTAGCCCAAAAGGCATGACTAACCACTTGTATAGGCCCTCTTTGGTTTTGAAGGCAATCTTCCATTCATCTCCCTCTCAAATTTGGATCTGGTGATATCCACTCTTCAGATCAATCTTTGTGAAGTATTGAGCTCCACTCAAATAGTCCATTAGGTCATCCATCCTTGGCAGGGGAAATCTGTACTTGATTGTTATCTTATTTATGGCTTGGGAATCTATACACATCCTCCACTCCCCATCCTTCTTTTGTGTTAGTACTGCAGGTACTACACATGGACTCAAAATATCTCGTATCAAACCCTTTCTCAACAACTTTTGAACTTGTTTGTTCAACTCCTCATTTTCTGCTAGAGTCATTCTATGAGCTGCCTTATTTCGCAAATTGGCTCCAGGAATCAAGTCAATCTGATGACTAATCTTCCTCATTGGTGGTAAACCCTCAGGTACATTATTAGAAACAATATCCTGAAACTCATCCAACATCCCAGAAACTTCTTCTGGAACCTTCTCACTATCCTCCTTACTCACTCTAGGAATTAATGCATAACACACACGCTCATGCTTCATACCTTCTAAAAATTTTCTTCCATCTACATAACAAATTCTAGCACTAATGCATACCTTTTCTTTGGTATCCTTCAGGGGTTTCAACTTGTGATGAACCCCATCCTTTGTCAAGGAATAAGTGTTTACATGGCCATCATGTATAGCTCGCCTATCGAACTGCCACAGCCTCCCCAACAACATGTGACATGCATCCATGGGGATGATATCACAGAGTACCTCATTATGGTAGCTCCTAATTTTGAACTTTACTAGGCACTGCTCATTGACCAAAACTTTGTGGTCTTTCTACAACTAGGCAGTCCAATACGGATAGGGGTGCCTTTCCCTCTTCGGCTTCAACTTTGTGACCATCTCTTCTGACACTAGATTATCGGTGCTCCCACCGTCAATAATGACATCACAAAATTTTCCTTCACACTTACACCTTGTATGAAATAGATTCTTCCTCTATTTTGGTTCCTTTCCTCGTCACCAGGGCTCTCCTAATCACTAGGGCTTCTCCCCTTTCAGCATCATCTGAGTTCAGATTGGGCCTCCTCATCTGCATGCGCAACCCTTCCATGACCTTCTGGCCTTTTGTCTGCCCTTCCTTGGTGTTGTGGGCATTCATAGGCTTGATGCCCTTCTTCACCACACTGGAAACACGTTCCTTTGAAACCACCTCTTCCAGATCCTTGTCCATATCTCCCTTGTCCTCTACCTCTTTGATCACGAGGGTGGTAGAAGTTTTCATTCCTTTGGCTTTGGCTGGTACCCACATCTTCACTTTTCTTTTCATCATCATTTCAGCTTCCTAAAGGTCTTCCATTGCCCCTTCCACTTTGACCTCCTTTTCCTTTTTGCTTGCCATCAAATATTTTGTTCAGCTTCTCTTCCACCTTCAAAACAAACTGATACACATCCTCAATGGTGGTCATTCTGACTAGGCTTAACTCCTCCTAAATGCTCAGTCGTAACCCATTAAGATATCCTGCTACCTTCTCCTTACTGGCCTCTGTGTGACCTGTTCTGATGATTATCTTGTGAAAATCTTCAGTATATTCTTTCACAGATCTACTTCCTTGCTTCAACCCTTGTAATTTCTTCAACAGATCTAACTCGTAGTCCACTGGTATGAATGACTTATTTAGTTTCTCTACCATGCGATCCCATCTAGTGATCTTTCTTTTTCCTCTTCAATTTCTTTCCAATTGGACCTCTTTCCAAAAAATACTGGCATGGCCTTTCAGCTTCATTTTCACAAACTTAACTCGATCTGAGTCCTCTATTTCCTCATACTTAAAATATTCTTCTAGCTCATTGATCCAGTCGATCAACTCTTCTGGGTTCAGACTTCCAGAATAACTGGGGACTTCTGCTCTAGGTCTTTTCCCAATCTTTGAAATGGCCTTTATTAGCCACATTTGTTCTTGATCAATTGCTTCTTCTTCCTCTTCTACGTTTGAACCTTCTTCCTCTCCTTCATCCTCACTTTCCTCCCTCGGGTTTAACCCTCTTCTCAACTGCTCTTGTAACACGTCAATCTATCTCTAGAGGTCTGCTAGTGCATCTCTTCCACCAGCATTTCTACTGCCTCGACCACCTCTAGCACCACCATGCCTACCAGGCATCACTCTTGGAGGCATCTTTTTTGACCTCGACCCACAACCATGGTCCTAGTGCAAACTGCCTCACGATCGGTGATCTGTCCACACACTCAAGAAAACCTCGCTCTAATACCACTTGATAAGAGCGCAACCCAAGACTTAGAAAATAACCCACAAACAAGAGAATAATTTTATTATTAAGAAAATGGAGCTTCTTACATGTAGAGGATCTCAAATCCCTAATTTCTACAACACATGCAAGTTACAGAAAGCTACAGAGTTACCCTTTAGCAATATGTGTGCTTATCCCCCAAAAAGTTACCCAAAATTAGAAACCTACCCATAAATAGAGCTCCTCTTTAGTTTGGAGCCAAAACAACATTCAAATTTGAGTTTAGGTGGTTTGGTGCCAAAAATTACAACTTGAAGTTCAAATTTCAAAAGAATATTTGCAATTGTATCTTCTAGAAAGTGTGCCAACTTCCCAGGGCCATAACTTTTGATCTGGGACTCTGATTCATGAACCGTTTGAATAGTTGGAAAAGTCTCAAAGTCAAGAAGGTGCTTGAGATTTTCTATGCTGATTTTAGAAAGTTTTGGGGCCATTATGGGAAATCTAAGTGCCTCAAATCTAACTCAGAAGATTTTTAGGTGCAAATATGGGAAACTAAAACTGCAATATCTTTCAACCAAGGAATAGAAAATAAAAACCGTAAATTGGGAATTTCATTATGATGAAAAGGGTATCCAAAAATATAAAAACATCTAAAAACTGAGAAACTTGAAATTTAACTATTTTTGGGTGATGCAAGATTGCCCTTACACCACTGGATGCTCTTGCATCATATTATATCTTTCATCTCTTGCTTGGGGAGGAGTTTTGTCCCACTGGGTTTTCTCCTTTTCTCTGTGTGAGAGATTTCATTTGCATATGTACATGGGTACCTAACATGGCCTCATAGCTAGGACCCATGCTTGCATCTTTGTGTCATTTTCATAATAATATGCTACTCCTTAAGTTACACTTAAGGGGGGTGTTGGTGTAAATAAAGTCTTGTACATAGTTAATTCATTACCACATGACTTATTTAAATGTTAGTTAAGTTTACTTAGGTCCTAGGAAGGAATATTTCTAGAAGGTGTTAGTTGTCATTAGTTGTTATCTTATCTTTTGAATTGTAACACATGTAAACCTTGGTAGTTGTGATTATTTGTCTCATGTCATATGATTCAGACACTTGTCATAATCCTATGACATCTTGTATCTCACCTTGGCTATATAACCAAGATGTATCTACTACATTACACAATCATATAATTGAATCATATTGATAAGAATATAGTTTATTCTTGTCACATTATATTCTCTCTCTTTGTGCTTTCCATTTGGTCTCTAGATCTTGGCAGCCATAGCCAATTCTAACATATAGCATCTACCCAAAACGTATGGGTAGTCTAGCATGCAATCCCATGCTCCTTGCACGCTCCATAATGGTCCTATTCATCATCTTAGACACACCATTTTCTTGTGGGGTTCCAAGAACCATTTTATACCTATAGATTACATTGTATGAAGAGTAATTTTCAAATTCTTTACTACAATACTCACCTCCATTATTAGATCTAAGACACTTCAACTTTTTTCTCTCATTCTCAACCAATGCTTTCCACTTTTTAAAAGTTTCAAATACTTCTAATTTTTGTTTTAGGAAATACACCCATGTTTTCCTTGTTGCATCATCAATAAAAGTAACATAATAGCAAGAGCCACCAAGAGAAGATACCTGAGCTAGTCCCCATACATCTGAATGTACAAGCTATAATTTCTCACTCCTCTTCTCTTTCCTAAGTTTGAGAAATCAGACTCTTTTTTGTTTTCCATAAACACAATTTTTGCAGAACTCCAAGTCAATCTACTTCAAACTTGGTAGAAAATTTTTGGAATGAAGGATCTTCATCCCTTTCACTCATGTGCCCAAGTTTATGATGCCACAATTGTGTTTTTGTCCCTATAGCAAGTGTTATAACTGTCTCAGTAGCAATTGTTTCTATAGCAACTAAGGTAGAATAATTATTACCAGTACAAAAATATAATGTGCCTACCTTTTCACCTTTAGCTACTACCAATGCACCTTTAGTGACCTTCCAAAAATTTTCTAAAATGGTAACTATGCAACCTTCACTACCTAGTTATCCTGTAGAAATTAAATTCCTTCACAAATTTGGAACATGCCTTACCTCCTATAGAAACCATTCATTTCCATTTTGCAACTTTATTTTTATCTTTCCTTTTCCAACAATCTATTAGGGTTCATCATCACCCAAATATACCTATCCAAAATCACCTTGAATGTAATCTACAAAATATTTCCTATGGGGTGTGGCATGAAATGAAGCCCCTAAATCTATTACCTAGGAATCATTAGCATTATCTAAAAACATAATTAAATCATCCTATAATTTATCACTTACAACATTAGCTTCCTTATTGTCATCATGTTGGTTGTCTCCTTGTTTTCCCTTTCAAGACCAACAATCCTTCTTCAAGTGTCCTAGATTTCCACAGTGCCAACAATCCATTTTTCCTTTGTATTTAGATCTTCCTTTCTTCGACTTCACTTGTGACTTCCCATGATTTGTTTGGATTTTTCCTCTCTCTTGTGTTCTTCCCTTGTTCTCTACAGTCAAAGCATTACCCAATGTTGAACTCTCACATGTGATTTTTTGTTGTATTTCCTCACTAAGGATAACACTAACAACATCATCAAATTTCAATGTATGTGAACCATAGACAGAGTTACTTGCAACCATTACCAAGCTATTGTATCTTTCTAGTGAAGAACATAAAACCAAGAGAGCACTCATCTCTTCACCAAAATTCACTTTTATAGAAGTTAGCTTACTAGTAATCACATTAAATTAATTTAAATGATCTATCATAGATCCATGTTCAATCATTTTTAGATTAAAAAAATGCTTCATGAGAAATACTATATTTGAGGTTGAGGGTTTTTCATACAATTTAGACAAATTTTTCATCAGATCCTATGTTGTCTTTTCTTTTGTTATATTGAATGCCACAAAAGGTTCCAAGAACAATTGAATGGTTCCCAGTGTCTTTCTATCCAAAATCTCCCATTCTTCATCAGATATTGCAACTTCATTCTTTGTTTTTTCTTGCAATGGCCACCATATAGCCTTTTGATATAAATAATATTCCATTTGCATCTTCCATAATTTATAATTCTATTCATTGAACTTCTCAACCTTGAATTTTCCTTCTTCCATTGCTCTCACTCAAATCTAGAGGTTT
Organism: Sequoia sempervirens; assembly: GCA_007258455.2. Classification (NCBI taxonomy): domain Eukaryota; kingdom Viridiplantae; phylum Streptophyta; class Pinopsida; order Cupressales; family Cupressaceae; genus Sequoia; species Sequoia sempervirens. Next base: position 319,602,375 of record VDFB02000008.1, on the reverse strand, counting down.
CTTGCCAATCAACCAAAATACACACTTATTTGAAACCAATTGTTAGGGTTTAGGCAGATTGGATCAATAAACATTAACAATTATATGCAGATTAAATAACCTAGAAATAAAAATGAAGAATAAGAAAAAAGAGATCAACACATAATTTAACGTGGTTCACCCAATATGGGCTACATCCACATAAACTTAGTCATCCAATCATTTTATTATGTAGTGAAAAATAGATTGCAATCTCACAAACACCATACCGCAACATACATCCCAACCACTTATATCAAGCCTTTTGGAACCTTCTAGAATTAGGGTTTTACAAGGTCTTTTTTCATTTTACATTTAACGGGAAAACCTTGACATGTTAACAGGAAAAAACCTTGGCGTGTCAATGGAAAAACTTGACATGTTAATGATTTTTTTTGGAGCGATGTCTCAAACCTCATTTCTTGTTACGAGTGTATAGTACTTGCATGATCATTCACCACATACCAACAGAAAATACTCATGAAAGATGGGTCAATTAATTTGACTATAAATATACATAGTGGAATCTTGATATATAAATACAAAAATTTGACATGCTATGTATAAAATACCTCTTACTTATCAATGTTGGGGAATGATCTCAACCAACACATGCTAGTGGAATAGCTATAGCCTTATGGAAACTATTTTATCCAATTCCCTACGTTATCATATATTAGAGTTGTTGGGATTTCTATAACCCCATATATCTTTCCAAGGTATGTTTGTAATAGGGTTTTCTTGTTAGAAATGCATTCACAATTGTTTGAAGTTTCAAAAAACCCATTTTATTAAGCATGAGAAAGGCATTAAATTTCCCCACTTCATTGTAGCTATAATTCTTAAACCTTATCTAATGCTAGGACTGTTGAGGTAGGGATATATGTGGAAACCATTCACCCATTTAAAAATGGTTACATTCAATCTAAATGGTTTTAATGGGAATAATGGTAGGGTTTACACATTTCATAAATCAATCCTTGATTTTCTTTTGGTAGACTTTGATGGTGAGCACGAAGTTTACAAGGGATAATCTTGAAGACTCAATTCCTTCTAAACATAGACCTTTGGAATAAAATAGATACCTAAAGAAGTATCAAATAATTGTAAGTCCTTGATCTTGCATATGATGCTTATAATTTTTTTGATATACCAATCCCAATTATTGATTGGTCATTTCCAAAATGTAAATCAATTAATAAGATAACACAATATTTGGTCACTAGGATTTTGGACTAGCTATAAAGGAAAACCAATGAGTCAAAGGGAATACAATGGGTTTCACCTAATTAGAATATAAAATAAATGGATCTCCTAAGTACAATAAATCCCCTATTCAATCTTATTCACCAATGCCAACACCTCCCTTTATTAACATTGTTGATAAATATATTCCACTACTTGGTGTAATCAACTTCATTGTGAATTGAACCAATTCATGGATGGAAGGTATATTAACATTGGGATTGAAGCTCATTGATGAATCAAACATGCCTTGTATCATAAAATTCATGATGATTCAAATTGTTTTGCATAAATGGATTAAACTATTGATGAAGAATTGTAGATAGTCAAATAGAATCTTCCTCAAATTAATGAGATATAAAATATTGAATTTTGTACCCTTGTAGTAGAGGAAGTTCTTGATGGATTCAATCCTAGCTTATAAATGGAATGGCTCAAAGATGTCAAATGGAGAAAAAAGATCATACAAGAAGGAGATGCTAGATTCAAGGAATTTGATGGTGCAACTCTTAATACCTTGAATAATATCCATAATTTTATATAAAAGATACCATATAACTTTAATTAGAAAATGTAATGCAAGAAGAATCATCAAGGCTCAGTGCTACATCTATTCATAGGCTCATCAAGTTGAAGTTTTTGTATCAATATTTCAAGAATAAAACGATCAATTGTTATAGAGCACCCTCCAAAGTGTTAAATATCCATATAACTCGAGACATATCTTCCAAATATTTTGAAGGCCCAAATCAATAAGCAATTAAGAAAGTGATAGTTTATAAATTCAAGCAATATCAATAACAAGTTTGTAACAAGGAAAATAAAATTATCAATGAAAGAAAAAGACCCACCTTAAAAGATGCATATGACATCCAAATGACCATCAAATTTATATTGAATAATATTCCATTTCATATAGTTTTATAATATAATAGTTAATAAATCTAGAAGTGTGTCCATCTTGTGGGAATATTAAGTATTATATTTCTCTTGAAAATGTTTGTGGGAAACAATCATAGAGGGATGCTAAAAATCATTTTATCCATATATTGTAAAATCTAAACATTGTACAAGCCTTTTAACTAGTTTTAAAAACACTATATAAAAGAAAGAAGACTTTTCCCTTTTAAGAAAAATGACTAATAAATCAAAGTAAAATTTTGTGCTTAGCTTATTATTTATTTGTCATCTTCTTATGTTGGTGGGAAGCTTCATTTTTAATACTTATGAAATATATAATGTGTTAAAAGGTGACTTCAATTTTTTTCCTTATGTTGAATTGAATTAAAATTAAAATTAAAATTTTGTTTAATTTTTTTTACATTTTTCTTTTTCTGAAGATGTTAAAAATTTATCCACAAAAAAGAAAAATCTATACTAAACTATGTTAATAATGTGTTACATACATTTTATTTTAGATTTTCAATAATGGCAATCTCACATTTTTTGAGGGTTTTTCAATCGTAAAAGTGTTGGAAATTAGTAGGTGTCAATTTACATATCAACATTAGATTATATTCATGAGTATAGATTTGATATATGATCATGGAGTTAATTTGGTATAATGCACAACTGTTTTTTAATTTGTATAATTTATTTTGCTTCTTTGAGTGTAAGTAATAATAATGTTTATAAACACATAGGAGAGATTAGTGGATGATAAGGTTCGTGTATTCTCAAGTCTTCTCTGTAAGACCAACTTAAGCTCAAGAATATGATTTTGGACCATAACTTTGAAACATGTAGATGTTTAAGATGACTATGTAGCTTTTGATTTGTTTTATTACACAAATCAAACTATTCCTAATGATTGAATAATAAATGAATAATATTGAAAATCTTTAAAAAAAGACATAATAATAAATTAGAAAAATATGTATCAATCTAGTTTAGGGTGAGAAAATAATATGTAGGAGTCAGTGAAGATTTTAATTTTAATTTTAAATTTTTAAAAAGTTAGATCTATAGACGTAGGATTGATTTTACATGCATGAGATTAATTGATCATATTATAAAAATAAACTAATTCAAATTTCATTGCTTTGTTTTCAACACATATTCATGATTCTAAAATATTGTTCAAAAATTGAAATCAAACTACATTTTAACCATTACAATCAACTAATTATATTTATTTCTATTATTTTTTAAATGATAAATAACCAAATAAAAATTGACAAATGTACAATCAAAATATATCTATGATTATTTTGAAACTTTGTCATAACATGACTCACAAAAGTGGAGTACACATTAAATGAAGCAGATACATTTGAAGCCCGTGAGAATGGGGAATTTCTTTTATTATTCCATTCCCACTTTGTCTCTCAGAAAGAAAAAAAATTGCCCCGACTTTAAAACTCGCAACCAAATCATTGTCCCCCACTATACCAGCACTACCGCTCTCATACGAAAGTTTGATTTTTATTAAGAAAAAGTTAGCAATGGAACGATAAGACCAATGGAATTCATTATTGTACTAGAAAAAGAAAGTGTATTTTATATTAGTTTTTATATGCAGATTGATTGTTGAGTCGTAAAAGTTACAATAAAAGTTATAGATTTGAAATCTTATTGGAATATTAGACTAAAGTATGTTCTTTATACTGATGGTTGAAGTGATATTAGTTCAAAGGTTTTCATACCTAGATTGTTTGTTGAGTCATTAAAAGATACAGATAAAAGTTATAGATTTGAAATCTTATTAGAATATTACACTAAAGTATGGTCTTTATAGTCATGGTTGAAGAGTTATTAGTTCAAAGGTTTTCATATCTAGATTGATTGTTGAGTCTTTAAAAAATACGAATAAAAGTTGTAGATTTGAAATCTTATAAGAATATTACACTAAAGTATGGTCTTTATAGTCATGGTTGAAGAGTTATTAGTTTGAAGGTTTTCATACCTATATTAATTGTTGAGTCATTAAAAAATACAATTAAAAGTTGTAGATTTGAAATCTTATTAGAATATTACACTAAAGTAAGGTCTTTATAGTCATGGTTGAAGAGTTATTAGTTTGAAGGTTTTCATACCTAGATTGAATGTTGAGTTATTAAAAGATATGAATAAAAGTTGTAGATTTGAAATCTTATTAGAATATTACACTAAAGTATGGTCTTTATAGTGATGGTTGAAGAGTTATGGAAGCTCATCATGCTTTGTAATGTCTTCTAAGAGGATGCTAGGTTATTTAATTTTGAATATTTCTTAAATGAAAATAATATTTATTGATTTAGAGGTATACAATGAGTGATTTAAATATGAATCATTATGATATATTATGTAAGGATGTGATCTTCATGTTTCTATCATTGGGTAAGTTAAGGTTTGTCATGTGTATCCCCCTATTATTATAATTAGCATTATCATTTGTTATTATGATAGTTATCATTTAGAGAATCAAGGTTAGCATTGTGAGATATATATATTGAGAATAATTAATTTTGATTTATAGATATTAAACAACATCCACCAGTGATACCAAATGATTTTTGATGGGCACAAATACTTATCGTCTAGATAGCCAACCATTAAACATTTATATTTTTCAAGAGTTGTTCTATAGAGTTATAATTATGAAGTTTATGATATAATTTTTTCAAGAAATATTATACAATAATTGAAGTTTACAAATGATTTCTTAGAAATTGAAAGAATGATTCACCTAAAATAACTCAACATGGGATTAAAATGAGAAGTTGAGAAAAAAATCTATAATTATTAAATAGATTGTTTTGTAAAGAGGTAAAGATAGAGGAAACAAGAGAATAAAAAAGAGAAGTGAAGAAAGAAGGTGGAGAGGAAGAAGTAGATTTCTAACATATAGATAAAAGAAAAAGAGGAGGATAAGAAAAAAATATGTGAAAAAAAGGAGGAAAAGAGGGGGAGAGGGGTGTAGAAGGAAGATCATCTAAGGAGAAAGCTACACTAAACATGGAAGGATGTAGTGGAATAAGTGATTACAGTTCTATGAGGTTATGGCCAAAGAAAGGGGTGAAGTAGGAAAGTATGTAAAATAGTTCACAGGGAAAGAGGAAGAGACATATGAATGAGAGACTTGGGATGAAAGTAGCAATGGAGGGTGGATAAAAGTGAGTAGCATGAAACTTGAGATGAATAAAGGAAAGAGAAATAGGTGTCTTGGGAGAAAGGAATCTAGAAGAAAGAGAAGGAAAGAATGGTTTAAAGGAGGATAGTAGGAGATATTATAAGCAAGAAAGGGAGAAGCCAAGAGAGATTATTTTTGTTTATAGAATAGTGTGATGGTTAAATCATGGAATTATTGTAGCCAACAAGGTTCAAACCTTTGAATTCACTATTTTGTATAGTTTAACTTGGAAAAATAAATATTAGATAGTTTAGGTGTTTATAGACATAGTGATAAATGATGAGTAGTGTCATGCCCAAAATTTTGCACTAAGGGAAAAACACAACTAATATTTTTTTTGAAAGGAATAACCAATGCTAGCTCTAAAGTATAAAACATGTATGCTTTTAGTAATATGAATGTCATAGATATCATTAGGACAACATAGTTTGATACAATTGAAGTTTTAGTGCAACCTTGAAGGGTTACAAAAATTTGGGCTTCGACTTACTTTATAAGCTATGTGAGTGGGTACAAAACCCTTTCTAGGGTCCTTTTTCCCTAGACAATTTCATAGTCACCTGCCACCCACTTAGGTGAAGCCAGGGATAGGAAAAAATGTTAACAATAACTTAACAACATAAGGGTTATAGAGACAATCCCTATTAATTTGAAAAAACTTAGTCATGCATAGAACAATTTGATTAAATAAGATTATTACACTACATAATTAAAATGAAAGCATTTAATGAGGTTTTCTTCTATGAGAAATTAGATAATGGTTATGAATGAATATCATGTTTATAAAATAAATATAATCTAGTATTTTTTGGGTGAAGATAATTGTGTACAACATAAGGAAAGAAAATTTCTACTAACCTTTGTTTTTTTTCCTAATATAAATGGGGAAACTTTAACATTTTCCTAAGTTTAGGCCTCAATATAGTTGGTTCCCTACTATCTCATACATTCATGGTGGGCTTGACTCCTTTGCCTATGGGACTATGGGAGGACTTCGGGCTTCGATTTTTCCTCATACCGAATGCCTCAATGAAAGAGGGAGACCCAAAAGGGTTAAACTTGAACACGTCCGACTTTAGGCTTCGACAATACCTCTTGTTGAATGCCTCAGTTGAAAAGGAAAATAACAAAATAGAGAAGTATGAAAACATTAGACATTGATCATTGACAATACCCTTTTCCAAGTGCCTTGGCGAAAGGAAGAACAAATAATTAAGTCCAAAAGCATCAGACATTAGGAATTAGTAGTGCCTCATACTGGTTGCCTCAACCCAAAGAAGGAGATGGAAAATTTTAAGTTCGATATGTCAGACTTTGGGCATTGGTAATGCCTCATTGAAAGAAGAATGCCAAAAGGCTTAAGTCTAAAAAAATTAGACTTTGGACTTTAGCAATACCTTTTCTGAATGCCCTAACAAAAAGAAGACCCAAGAGGTTAAGTCTGAAAATGTCAAACTTTGGGGTTCAGTAATACCCTTTGCCAAATTCCGTAACAAAAAGAAGTAAACCAAAACAACTAAGTCTGATAACTTTAGACATCAAGCTTCAACAATACCCTTTGTCAAATTCCCTTAATGAAAAGAAAGAAACCCAATATGGTGAAGTCTGATAACTTTAGACTTTGGGAATCGGAAATACCCTTTAACGAATGCCCTTAACAAAAAGAAGAAACCCAAAATGGTTGAGTCCGATAACTTTGGACTTTAGGAATTGGCAATACCCTTTGTCAAATGCCCTTAATGACAAGAAGGAAAACCAAAATGGTTAAGTTCAATAACTTCAGACTTCAAGCCTCGGTAACACCTCATACTGATTGCCCAATTGAAAGAAGAAAAAATTAGTTAAGTATGATAACTTTAGACTTCAAGCCTTGATAATACCTCATATCAATTTCCCAACTGAAAGAAGATTGAATTGGTTAAGTTCAATAACTTCAAACTTTGGGCCTCAGTAATAACTCATATCGACTACCCAACTGAAGGAAGATAAAGTTGATTAAGTTCAATAGCTTTGGACTTTGGGCCTTGGTAAAGTTTCACACTCAGGTGTTTCAAGAATTAGTCTAATGGGTTGTGATGGAGTTAAGATAGGTAGATGGTAAGGGGTAAGGCCAATGGTTGAACTCGATCGGTCATAAAGAGATTTAGACTTAGGTGATTTAACTTGAATCTTTAAGTTCGTCTAAGATCTTCAAGCATAAGGTAAGGGGGATTTGCGATCCTTGACCCCTAACAAACATGAATGTTGGTAGAAATGTGTTATTCTATGAGGAAATTGCATTGACTTTGGTTTACCAACAAAAGAAAACAGATTGGTGACACACAACAATTTCAATTTCCTTAACTGATTCACATCATTATTGTGAATCATTAAGGTTCAATGTCTGCATTAAAACCATGTTAGTTGAGCAATAAAAATCCACTCCAGATATGACTATGAAAATATCCAAGCAAGGTTTAGAGTTATGATTCTAACAAAAGTAGGGTATAGGCACTAAGTCCAAATCTTGTTCCAGATTTGATTGATACTAGAGGAGGATGTTCATTTAATTTGGATGATGGTACAAGGCTCAAGGAAGGAAAGCTTGATAGTGAAGAAAAAGTTGGAGCACTAACAAAACTCGTAAATCTACAAGTCTCATTTCCTAAAACAAGCAACTTTGTAACAAGCACACCTCCCTAACACCAATGCACATAGAATCCAAAAAAAATGGATCTTTCCAAATGAATCACCATATCTTACATTTGCATAAAAAAATTCATCTCTAATTGTAAAGATTAATATATTATACTCAACAAAATTATAATTTTCTCTCAATCAAATAGGAGTGGATTCGATGACAATTTCAGCACATGGGTTCATTTACATAAACATTCATTTGTATAGCAGCATAAATAAACATATTTCCCCCAACAAAGGTTCATTTTTATTACAAGAAGAAAAGAAGAATCGTACAATACATATTTTCAATCTCTTCCAATCTTACAAACAACAATGCTTTATTTATTTATCAAACTTTCTTTTCCAAGCTGAGCTATAACAAAATTCTAAGAAACATTTTATATAGCAAGCATTTTCATCCAAATGAGAGTACTTTATTGCATTCTCAAATAGTATGCATTCATTTTACCTGAAAAAAAAAAAAAATTATCTCTTCTTACTACACAATAACAAAAAACACCTATATTTCATCTCTTTCATCTATTTGAATTTAAAACTCTAATTGAAGTAAAGTAGCTATAAGTCACAATTACATTTACAATAAAATAAATTCATAAACACATGTTTCCATAATGTATCTAATGCTCAAATCTCTCCATTTCATTGTACAAGGGAGAGAAGGTTTTCTCCAAGTTGTAAGATGCAACCACTATGGACCTTCACATATACACACACAAAAATCTCCCATGGCCATAGATAAGATCACCTCCCAACCATAGGTTTTCTCACAAACCACCCTCGAGCTAGGAGGTAACCAAGTATATGGTTACAAATAGCAACAACATAGAAAATCCTTTTCAAAACAACACACACACAAAATACTTGTAATACCTCTCATGTTGTTGTTACTCTTATGGATGGATTTTGTACTTGGTTGTGTGGGTGATCAGTTCACCATTTTGGTTGTGCATGGATTTATGGTTTGGTTGATTAGTTGCATTGGATTTTACATATGTTGTTAGATGATACATTTTATGGTGATTATGTTACATAGCTATTTTTTGGTGTTCTTTAATAATATATATATGGTGATGTTGTGAGTTTTATGTTGTTATGGTGTTTGATGTGTTTGCTAGTGCATCTTGGTGAAAGGATGGAGTGGCATCACTTGCTTGCAAGTGCCCTGCTACCCTACGATTACCGTTCACGGTGTGTTTGCAATGGTGATTTATATGTTACATGATATTTGTTTCTATGCAGGATGCAAGTACTGGACATCGACTCCACCTGCTTGTTAGGTCTGAGCGTGTCCCATAAACTCAGTGAGATTGATGTTGAAAAGGAGTGGTTAGGAAAGAGTTCCTGTCCCAAGTTCGTCTTCTGTGAGTCCATTGTTGTCTTTGTTTCTATTTTTCCTTGTGTGTAATTGTGTAGTGTTGATTAATATTTTAGTTTGTGATTTAATTGATTTTAGTTATGTGTGACCAATTAATATATTTAATTGATACAGTTATTAAAGTTAATTATAGTTAATCTAATTGAGTTAAATTCCTGATTGAATGGATAGTTTAAATAATATAAACTTGCTTTGTTGATATTTAGAATGTCAAATTTTCTATTGTATTTTTGAGTTAATTAAATGGCTTATATGAAGCTATATTATTATTAGTAGAAAAATAAATAAAATAAAATATAATATAATAAATAAATAAAATTGATTTAAAAATTATTAAATTATTTTATTGGAGGTTTACAGGTAGTGGGTAATTAATGAATTTCTAGTGGGGAAAATATTCCCGAAAAGAATATGGGCATGGGGGTAATGGAAATTGCTTCACGGGAATTTTTTGGTAGAGAACAATGGGTAGCTTTGGGTGTGGGTTTTTCTGGTTAATTTTTGTGAAAGAGTTTGGTGAAAAGGCTGTAGGAGTGTTTCTAGAATTGAATTTTGGCTAGAGGTGAAACTTCTGGGAGGAGCTTTATAATTGGAGGTTTTCGTGGCAAAGCTTGGTACAATTTTGCTTCTACAGCCTACAGGAAACAAGTTCCTTTTTGTTTTTGGTTTGAATGCTTTTATGTTTTGAAAATTTTATTTGTTTGAGAAAGAGGAATTGACTGTACCCTGTTAAATGAAATTCTTGAAAGAGTAGCTCTGAAATTTGTAGTAGAAATCTCTATTTAAACTAAGGAAATTGAAATTAAAATCTCTTTAGATTCTTAATTAAAAAAAAAAACTCTTTGGTAACACTCAAGAAAATTTGTAAAACTCAAGAAACAAGAAAACTTTTGTGCAATTTTCTAAACATTACCTATAGTTAAATATGGTGATCTGTTTCCCAATTTATTTTGAAAGGAAAACAAAATTCTCAGAAAATATTGTGTTGATAAAATTATTGTTCCTTTGAACTTAATTTGTCTGTGAATTTAAAATATATTTATATAAATTCCATAAAACATATATATATATATATATATATATATATATATATATATAATATACTCATATATATATACAATAAATATTTACTATTTATCATTATACTCAGACTGAAACCATGATATTTCCTGTGCAAATCGTGAACTATTCTGTCCATATGGAGATTTTTAAATAAAATTATAAAAAATAAAAATAAAAATAAACAAATAAATAAATATTTGGGGGAGGGCCGAACACCCCCGCACACCCCAAAGGGGTGGGCGCAACCACCAAGGCTACGCACAATAGCCATGGGTTGATGGGCGCAGCCCTGGTGGGGCTGCGGCCTCCCCAAAGGGAGGATGCAACTCCCCAGCTGCACCCGTCTATTGTTACAAAATAAAAGTTTTTTTCTTAATTTTAAGTGAATCTAAATTCGTTTGTTTGTATATTGCATGTTATTAAATTATATATATATATATATATATATATATATATATATGTATGTATGTATGTACATATATGTATATGTATATGTAAATGTATATATATAAATATGTATATATATTTATTTATATAGATTATTTTACAATGTTAAATAAAAATAAATAAATAAATAAATGATATATATATACATACATATTCATATGGTTAAATTATGGAAAATATTATGTAGGATATTTATAAAGATTTTATGTTTTTATTCGATAAGTTTGAAGTAAGTAAGTTGTCAAATGCATTTGAGTGATTTTAATTCAAATCTATTTGAGTGTTTTTATTTAATGAAACAAATTGAGGAAATTGGTAGTTTGATCTTTGTTATGGAATACTTGTAGTGCAATGTCTTCATTTGACTGTTAAACATATTGAATTTGTATTATAAATTAATTTCTTGATATTGATAAATTGGTTAATTTATTTTATTCCATGAGTTCTTTTTGGATTATTTAGGTTTGGATATCAACATGTAGAGTCCTTAAGTTAGTCAACCTATTTTAGGAAATAGGGTTATTGTTAAACTTCCAGAGGTTTGGGAAATTGGTGTATTAAGGTATGAGGCTTTTATATTTGATATTTGATTCCAAATTGTTTAAGGTTGTGATCTTGAGTCTACCTTGAGTTTGCAATTCTTTCATTTAGGGTAATGAGTCATGTGGTTATAGCGAGATGGTTTTTCCTTGCGATTGTTTATTCTGTGTTTAGAGTAATTGAGAGTACAATCCCTTTGATTTTTTTGTATGTTGGAGGTTCTAGGGAGAGTGGCTCTATGTGGGCGTCAGTGCACAAAGGGGTTGTCAAGATAACCCATGTTAGAGTTACTATAAAAAGTGAAAACCTAACGAATTAATTAGGGGATGGGTAGCTAAGTATTAATAAGATAATTATAGAATCCTTGTCCACTTGTTAGGGATTCCAAAGACTAAAGGTGTTCGAGAAGCTTGTGGTTGGCATAATTGTGATCTCATCTCTACGAGAAATGCACGATTCTGCATGAGTCACCCTATGGGGCAGCACCTTCAGATAGGTAGTCATGATAACCATAGATGGAGGTGGCACCTTGTGATAGGATGTCTGGATAATCCATGTAAGGCCATGTGATGACACTCTCCTCTAGCTTTCCCCTTAGTTGTTTTAACTAGAATCCTATGGAAGTGGTTTATTGTTATGACTTGGTGTATATTTTTGTCATGTTTAGATAGTGGACTTCTGTTGTTATGGTTTCCTATATGTGTGATTTCTCTTTCCATGTTTGGAGTTGAGTCTTATGTGTTACCATAGACATCCTTGGCCAAAAATCCTTTCTTAACTACTCCTAGCATGAGGGTGGTCAGGTGGAACATGCTTCGTATCTTGTTGGGTTCCCCATTTGGCAGTTGTTCCTTCAGTGCAGAGTTTGGTGAGACAGATTGATCTAGAGTTATGTACTTTTAGATGTATATTAGAAATTTTATCTTATCTTGGAAACTAAAATGTAAATCTCCCATGTGTTGGGAAGATGTATGGTTTAAACTTGGATAAATGTTTATTGGGATTTAATTTGAAGAATGATGTATTGTATAATCACATTTTTTAATTCAGACTTTATCCATAATTGTAATTATATTTGATGTTTTTTTATGTTTGAGTAAATAAGTTCTTATTATTTTCAAGTTAAATGGGTTATGAAATCTTGTATAGCATCAATGTGGTTCATTCTTGTTTTATTGCTTACTTTTTATAAATGTTTAAATGGAGAAGTTTTGTTAGTAGTAACAAAAGTTAGATTAATCAAATTTTGATAATGGGTAGATTACGTAATGTCTCTTCATGTACCCCAAGGGACTTAGGTGTTTAGTTTGTAATTGTAATTATGTTAGTTGCATTAGTTAACATAGTACTTTTACTTTCTTTCTTTTTTTTTAAATTGTTGTGTACTTAGTTGTCCTTTGGGGTTTGTGTGATGGGGTGTTACAACTTGGTATCAGAGCCAGGTCTGCAAACACTAGGTACTCTAGGTAGTTGAGTCCATTAGGCAACCTTGAGTTAAATCTTGATCTCACATAACCCCAATTGTTGTGTAGGATCATGCCTATGGGTAGAGGTTGTGGCTAAAGAAGAGGCCGAGGTGGTGGCCATGGGGCCAACCACCAAAGTCCATCACTTCTGAGCTCACATGGTTTAGAGCATAAGGAATTGTAGAGTTCCCAAAGCATTTTGATAGGTGGTGGTGGTCAAAACCCAGAATGGCCTGGTCTAGGTGGTCAGTTGTAATATGTGTTAGAGGAGATATTGGGTCGTCTAGGCCCTAGGTAGGATGAGGAACAAAGATTGGATAGGGAAAGGGAGAAATCCCCTAGACATGGGGAAAACACAGTTGAACATGATGCAGTAGTGGTAGGTCATATGAGAGACCTGTTGAGAGCACAACCTCCTACATTTGATGGAGTTGGTGGGGGTCTAGAGGTAGAGACTTGGTTGATCGATTTGGATAGATGATTTGTGATGCATCCCTACGATAGTAACACTAGGGCTAGGTGCACTATCATGCACATTAGAGGCTTTGCATCCACTTGGTGGAGGCTGGAAGAACATAAATTACACATTGACATTAGCATGGTTACTTGGGAGTTATTTATGGAGAGGTTCAAGGACCATTTTCTTTCTAATCACTAGAGGCAGCGTAGAGTAGCTGAATTCCATGAGTTAAGACAGATGGCTATGAGCATCGTTTTTACGAGCTCAAACAGTATGTAGGGATCGAAAATGATGAGGTGATGCTAGTGCAACATTTTGTCAAGGGCTTAAATTCCCATATCGGCGGTGGAGTTAGAGTCTTCGAGCCAAAGATGATGGATGTATCAGTTGAGAAGGATCACCTTGTGGAAGAAAATCTGGCTATGGCATTAGGAGGATACACAAGAGTTCAGATTGGCAGTGCTCCAGTTTCAGGTTTTGGTTCTTGAGGTGGACAACCTCAAGCTGCAGGGACTTCTAGGAATTTTTGGGCACCCTCTAAGGGTGGTTTGTAGCAGTAGCAACAGTCACAACCCAAACAATACAAACCATAGTCACAGTAGGGAGATAGATCTCATAGCAAAAGGAACTGAAGCTTGCAATGAGTTAGACATGATCACTTTGTGCAACCTGCTCAGAGTACACAGTCAGCACCTTCTTGAGGTAATTTCTAGTAGTCGAGTGCACCATCTAGTGTTAGAGGGTATGGACGTGGTACAGGTTGTTTCTCCTATGGGCAATAGGGGCATATTGCTAGACAGTGCCCATAGAGGAGCACTACAAGATTTAGTCAGAGACTAGTTGCTTCTGAGCCGACAGTGGGTGATGCAAGGAGAGCACATCAGGGATTTGCAGTAGTGGATAATCACCAAGTTGAACATCAATGTACTGTAGTTGAGACTTCAGGTGTGTTGAATGGTACTAGTATATCTATTCTCTTTGATTCTAGAGCATTAGATTTATTCATTTCTCCTTCAATAGTGGAATGTTGTAGACTGGTGGCAGCTAGGCAAGGCATTAAGTTGCAAGTCGAATTGGCCTCCGGGGCAAAGGCTATAGTTGAGTCACTAGTTCAAGGTTGTAAATTGCAAATAGGGTCACTCACAACTATAGTGGATCTTTGAATCCTACCTCTTGGTTCATATGATGTGGTTCTAGGCATGGATTGGTTGAATGCCCACCGTTCCATAATTGATTGTCGGAATAAGGTAGTGCATTGTGTTGATGATGTGGGTAATGAGGTTGAGATCATTGGAATTTAGAGACCTATCTCACTATGCTTGATCTCAACTATGTAATTAAAAAGGTGTTTCAGACAGGGTTGTCAACTATTTGTAGTTTCAGTTAATGATTTGGACTCGAATGAGAGTCAAGGGATTTCATTGGATGATTACCCCCTTCTTAAGGAATATTCTGATGTTTTTCCTAGTGAAATTCCTGGGATGCCACCAAAGCGTGACATTGACTTCAGAATAAATCTTGTTCATGGAGCTAAGCCTATTTCTTGAGCTCCATATTAGATGACAACACAGGAATTGCAAAAGCTTAGGTTGTAGTTGGAGGATCTTTTAGAGAAAGGATTTATCCATCCTAGTGTTTTCCCTTGTGGAGCACCAATTATATTTGTGAAAAAGGATGGTTCTCTCTGATTGTGTATAGATTATAGGTAGCTCAACAAAGTGATGCTCAAGAATCGGTATCCTTTGCCGAGAATTGATGACTTATTTGATCAAATAAAAGCGGCTCATGTCTTCACAAAGATCGATCTTAAATCTGGCTATCATCAGTTGCGAATAGCTGAAGCTTATATTCATAAAACTGCATTCCGTACTCACTATGGGCATTATGAATTCACTGTTATGCCATTCAGGTTAACAAATGTACCATCAATTTTTATGAGCCTAATGAATAGAGTTTTCCACACCTACTTGGATAAGTTTATGTAGACACCCAAAAATGTCCTCTTACAACACCTATCTCGATATTACATCATTTAGGCATCTTGTAGCATGCTTTTCCCTAGGTACCCATGTCATCATCTATTTAATTAAATAAATTTTATTTAATTAATTAAATTCATATGCATAATCCATCCATTTCTCTAATGTTAATTAAATAATTTATATTATTTATTTAATTAATTCACAATCTATCCATTCCTCTAATGTTAATTAAATAATTTATATTATTTAATTAATGAAACCATAAATTCAACGTTAATTAAATAAATCCAAAATTTATTTAATTAATAAAATCCTAAAAAGATCTTCTCGCTTTCTTTCCAAAATTGAACTCATGTGTATCTAATTAATTTATTTAATTAGACAATTCATCAATTATCCTTCTCATCTTTTTCAAGATTTATTTCCTTTAAAACAAAAAATGAAATCTTTCTATCTTTTTTGACATCTTATCTCATCTCGTTGTATTTCCTCTTTTGTCAAAAATCAAATCCTTATTGAATCTTGTCAAATCTTATCTTCGTCAACATCATAGCTCTATAAATATGGCCTCTCACAATACATTTAGGGGGTGGATTCATCTAGCATCCATACTCTATCAAAATCAGTCTTCCATCTCTATCTATCATTCTCTTCATTTGTCATTTTCGTCATCAAGTTGTTATGCTACAAGAATGAGCACTCAACGCTCCTCTATTTTCAACCCTTCAAAATCTTGCATTCTCATGCAGGTGGAGAAGAGCAATGGAGATAAATCGAGTTAGCGCAGAGATCAGTTTGCATTTATGCTTCTTATTATGATTTTCGTGTTGTTTCGTACTCTATTGTGCTGGATAGGATTTAATTAATTTATTGTTTTCAACTCTAAATCTGATTGAATTTGCCTATCTACATTGGTGAACCCAACATTGTTTCATTTCATTTTATTTATTTATTTATTTTCGTACAGTTTCGTGTCTTTTATGTCGATTTTATAGGTATAGGTATGGAGCGACGCAATTGTTTTTTTTAAATCATGATGCATCTACTGTGTCGAGACGCATTTGCTAACCCAAACACTACAATCACTCTTTCGTGCCACAACTGTAGTCTGGAAAGCCGCAGTTGAATTACCGAGCCGCATTTGACAAATAGAACGATGCATTCACTCTGTCATGACACATTTGACTAGTAACATTTTCTATTGATTTACATTCAACTTTTTGTTGTTTTCTGTGTTCTTTTTATTCTGGTTTTTCTATATTCTGCCTAGCATAGGTTTTGTGTTACTAATCAGGATTTGTAGCATTTGGTGGTTACTTTTTGTGGGTCAAAGGAAAACATTCAAACTACTAACGTGTGGTCTTGCAGGTTCGAACGTCAAAGACTAAACATCAAAACAATGTTCTTATCTTTTTCCTAGTATAGCACACATTTCCTTTTGGTGTAATAAAAATGAACTTGTGTTTCTACTATGCCTAAGTGTGTTTGCAGAATGGTAGGTGAGTATGCTCTCACCTTGTGAAAACTCAGTGATCAGAAAACCAAACCCATTTTTATATGTTATTACCCTCACGACTTAGTAATCAAAGTATCCTCTCTCCTTGCACTTTCAAGCGATCCTGGGTGTAAGAGAATGATTACTAACTCTAGAAATATGGCCTACCTAGGGATTTCATCACCCTAATGTGAGTCAAACCGGTAATGGAGCTAAAGCCAAGCTACCCCCGATCGGTATATAAATGTGAATCTTAAGGGAAAACCTAATATTACGAGTGTGGATGTGTCATACGAACAGAGTAGTACTCCCATAAACCCTATTGAGCTTAACCTCTTCAGGCTAGAGTTCCACCTAATTGGTGATTAATATCTTGCCCCATTTATGGCCACTTGAATGGGGGTCCTGAATTAAACACCTTGTGTAGTAGCCAAAAACCTTCTATTTGCTAGTGCAACACTAGTCGGTGTGAAGGCATCCACACTTTTGCAGTCTGTAGTAGAGGTGATCAATTTGCCATGGGAGTTTCATGGGGTTTGGAAGCTTGGTTGGCTTGAGAAGAGAGTGCACTGTAAGGGGGAGCCTATGCAGCCAAGCTTCTGAATTCACACGCTACTCATATGTGGTTGGGGAAACCCACATGGAATCTAGTGAATATTGTCCTGGCCTAACCTAGGATTGTATTTATCTTATGTGCACTTGCTTACATTCAAAACACTTTGCTTGTCAAGTGCTTTTTAGATTCACCACATTTACATTTCTAAACAAAACATTCAACATTTGACAGATCAAATTTCCACCAAAACGACAAGAAACTCAATTTTCAAAAACTATGTCACATTTGTTGAAAAGAATTTGAGTTTCTAAGACGTAATCACTATGATAAACCACATTTGACATTTTCAACACCGCATCTATCTACGTCGCGACGCATCTGAAACTTATAGATCTGCATTTGCTAAACTAAGTCGCATTTGTTAGTCCCCGAGCCTCATTCACAAGACCGTGATGCATTCGTAGCCTCAAATGATGTATTCACTTGTCACAAGTGAAAACTTCATACAAAGTCAAATCTGAAGTCTACACCTTGTCAATCATTTGTCAAACACTATTTCCAAGGAGATTTTGTCAGAAATCAATTTTGAAATTTCTCAAATTTTTGACCATTAGTTTGCATTCTTGACCATAGATTTCATCCTTTTTCGTTGCATACATTAGGCACTAGTTTTTCCCTAGGTTTACATCTCACATAATTTGGATTAGGAAAATCTCAGCACAATTTGCAACGTCATTGCTTTCGAAACTAGGTTCTCTTGGACTAAGTTATCAATCCCTTTCTCAGTCATTGTCCCTTTTGTGAGATTTTCCAACTCAAAAGTCTAGTTAGGAAAACACACTAGTCATTTTGGCCTTGTAGTCTTGTCCTTTTCAACAAAGTCCTTTAGTAACAAAAATCTAAAACAAAGATTGAGCTTAGAAATGCTTAGGTACCCTAGTCTTAAATTGCATTATAAGTTTATACATTGCATATTTTATTCCCAAAAATACTAAAATATCATTCATCCTAGTCGTCATTTTGAACTTACACTTAGCATACTATCATCCTTGTATTTAGTTGTCATTTTCATATGAGCAATCTCATTTTATGGTGGAAACTAGACTCCAAAAACAATGACAAATGGAAAACTTTCGACAAGACTCCACTTCCACTGTCAATAATCCCACATATGACCCAAACTATACTTTTGATGATCCCTTTGGCTATGCAAACAATCAAACTCTCACAACAATACCTTCCTCATCAAACAATCCATTTGAACCATTCTTGTGTAGGGATGAATACAGTCAAATACTTGAGGAAAACCTAGAGGTTGCGGCACAAGATCCAAAGGTCTCTCAATTTGTTGAACAAATGGTCCTATACAACAGAGATAGATACTTAGCCATACTCTTAATCCAAGGAGCTAAGTTACCACATGGATTTGATATTAACACATTGAGATCAACATCTCTAGACCCTAATTTCAACAATGCGCATAACCGGTCAAATAGTGGTCAACTTTCCAACACTACAAGCAATACTTTCTTTAACACTACAACGATAGTACATGTTACCTCCAACATCCCAGACACCTCCAACTCAATAAACACAACATCCATTGGAGGATCACAATCAGCCACATTTCCCACAACATCCACGACACTGTCACAATCGGCAACGTGGGAAAGTTATTCAAACCCTCTCTATACCACGACAGTAAATATGACGAGGGAATCATCAAGTCACAACAATCCCCCCTTGAAAGTTACATTGAATACCATGAATAAACCTTCGAAACACCCTCTCATTGGTATCCCACAAAATCCTTTGGGTAGGGGTAAACTACATATATTAATTCAGGGACAACAACAAAATGTGAACACGTCAACATTGTCAAATACCATCAAATCCAAGGACAAAATTTGACCATCCCCCTTGTGCAAACCCAACAATTTGGACAAGGTGGCCAAATAACACAACCCATGGCATCATTAGCACATCACAATGTTCATGGTCACCATATTCCCCAAGTAACGACACAAATGGTTGGGGGACATATCCCAACCTACTCATCCCACATTCATACTCACCAACATATACCCAACCCTAAATTTTAGTACCAACAACATGCAAATCCACACACATCATACATGTCACAACAATCCATACCTCCACAATACACCAATATTCACACACAACAAATGAGAACCTATGGTGTACCAAGAAATCCAACATACGGTACCACAAATGACCCTGTTATGGATGCCTTACAAACAAGATTGATGGTTCTAGAGAAAACTATCCAAAACATACACATATCAGGCAAGAAATTGGAAATATCATATGATCTAAACATATACCCATTTGACATGAGCTTATGCATGCCACCATTTCCTCTGGTATATGTGTCACCTAATTTCACAAAATACAGAGGCAAGACAAACCCCATTGAACATGTTTGCGAATTTGCAACCAATTGTATGGATGTTGCCTATGAACAAACATACTTGATGAGAATTTTTTCTAAAAGTATGGTGGGTCTTTCCCTTGAATGGTTTTCCACTTGAAAGGATATCCAAACATGGGATGAGCTTAAACAAAAATTCATAAAAAATTACGCATACAACATTGACATGGACACCTCTATTACTAGCTTGTGTAATCTCATACAGGAGGATGTTGGTGAGACATTCATCCCATTCTTTCAAAAATGGAGAAGTTTAACTAGTCGGTGTCACATTGACATACCCGAAAGGGAAAAGGTTGACATGTTTGTTCAAACACTTCTAGGTCCCTTAAAATATGCATTGCAAGTGCATTGCTACACAAACTTCATAGACTTAGTTGAAAAAGGGGTCCAGATAGAGAAATCCCTTAAGCCAATCCACCCACTGACAAAATTAAATATTGGGTTAAAAATAAACACGTTACAAATGACAGTGTTGTTGATGCCAAGATTGCAAATATTGTGGGTCTTGTACTGCCCCTAAAAGGGGTTCAATAGCAAAACAAACCAGCAATGATATTGACACCTCCTACCAATGTCCCTTCAAATAACCAGAGCAGTTAAAATAACTAGGGACAATATCGTCAGATGAGACAATTTCCTCGGGGTCGCACATATACTTCTTTGGGTGAACCCATTGAAGAAGTCCTTAAGAAATGCCTCCAGAATGGGGTCATCACACTTGAAGAAGCAAAACCATATGACCCAGGATGATTCAAACCTGCATAGTGGAACAATAATGCATTTTGTGAGTACCATTAGGAAAAAGGATATACAACATCTAACTGTCGACAACTGAAAAACCTAGTACAAGATCTTATCAAAAGTTGTATCATTGAAGTAGGTGGATCACAATTCACCTCCAATTCAAATCATACTATCCATAAGAATCCACTGTAGGACCATGATTCTCATAATGCTTCCACTTCAGGTCCACGGATGAACAATAATCAAGCTAACTTCGCCTGAGCCAAGTACGACTATTCTGGTGGACCAATTATAAATAATGTCTGAACTAATGATGAATACATCAATACCATTATGGTCAAGAGAGTAACCCAGTGTAATGCTACTACTCGAAGTGGCAAGTTCATCATAGCTGGTCCACCTACCACTAGGCAACCCAAAATTACCATACCTGGCCCATTTGCTAAACAACAAAAATTTGTTCTAACCACAAAGAAGTGGCAACCCAAAAGTTAGTTCAACCTTATCGACCAGCTAGGAAAGACTCCCACACAAATATCTATACTTGAGCTACTTTGTATCTCTCCCGTGCACAAGGATATACTAAATAAAACCTTGCAAGAGTCATTAGTCCCCAAGGACATTGATTTCAATCGGTTTGAGACCATGGTGGGATACCTCACTATGCCTCACCATGTCACCTTCTCGGATCAAGACTGCTCATCACCTAAGACCAACCACAACGATGCATTGCAGATATAAACCTTTTTCCACAAGCACAAAGTTAGATGGTTTTAGTAGATGGCGGAGCAGGATTGAACATATGCTCCCTCAAACTAGTTATGGCTCTTGGATTCTCTGATGCATGCGTAGACCCAACAAAGAGTATAGTGATCAAAGCATATGATGACGAAGAGTGCTCTTCACGTGGCATTATCTCTCTCCCTATCAGAGTGGGACCAGTCATTGTGGACACAACCTACCAGGCCCTGGATTTGGAATTACCGTATAACATCTTGCTTGGTCGTCCATGGATTCATGCCTTAAAAGTTGTTCCGTCCACATATCGCCAATGCCTGAAGTTTCCATTTAACGACACAGAAATAACCATATATGGAGACCCCGACCCTTTCCAATATTGTACCAACCTAAGGGGTATTTCTGAAAACTGAGTGTCTACTAACCGAGAAGCACCTATCTCCTTGTCATCCAAATACATTGACCCATCCACACTCCATTGTCTTCTACATCCGCTCCATCCACGTCTTCCACCACACCACCACCTTCTGCAAACCCTAAGGTTGAATCCACTGTCAAGATCTAGAACCTCAGCTATGGAGAGTTCAAACTACATATAGTATAAAACTTAACAACAATACCCAAGTCTCCAAAGGTCTATGGTTAGCCATGTTTCAGAATGGAACCCAAAGTGATTTTTAAAGTTCCACCAAAAATATTTTTCATCAAATGGGGAGACATGAGTAATGAGGAACTTGCTAAAATCATAGGATGGATCTATAAGGATACTGTCTCATTACCCCCATTACCAGTTCAAAAATATGGCAAGGGTTATGACATAATGAAGGCTAAGGGCTACGATGGTACTAGTGGCTTAGGCAGAAATAAAGTTGGACAAAGAGAGCCCATAGAACCATTCCAAATACCAAAGTATCTTAGATTAGGGTTTGGATGGCCTGACAATGAAGATCAATGTACCATTGAACTTTCAAGTGAGAGAGTACATGCTTCGGAAAGTGTCGAGACCACTAAGAAAACCCTCACCGAAAATGACTCACAAGAGTGGGAATTTGGCTCAAAACCATCCTTAAGTGACTATTGCCTCGATGATTTATTTGTCGAAACAGGGGAACTCACCTCTAAACAAATATTTTGGAAAACATTTCAAATTGATCAAGCACCAAATAGTCAAAGTCCCATTACCACTCTCCATGACATACAAGACCCACCATCTGAATCCCTTCAGCCCAATCCATCTAAAGTACCAGACGACATTGAAAACCATGACTCTAAGTCCTTCACCCCTTATTTTGATAATGAATATGAGACTAGTGAAGGGGAATATTGGATAGAGTCTGATGTGGAGGTGGATGATGATAATCTCATCTACATTATCATTGAATCTATCTGCATGCTTTCTGCATCCTCCCCGCAATTCACGAACACTGATGATGGAATTTCCTTAGTTTACCCTCAGCTAGTCGATTGGGACCAACAAGGCCCGCCAGTCCTGGACACATTTCAGAATGACAAGGCAATTGTAGAATTTATGGGATTATGTGAGGTCATACCCAGTGGTGACCACAAGGCAAGATTTTTCATTGATCTAGATTATGCGGCCTACTTTGGTGAGACTGCTCTGTCCTCTAGTCACAAAATTAAAAATAAAACTAAAATAAAAAATGAAATGTCTTTAGGTGAAAACTGAAAGGCACCTTTTGATGACAAAATAGTAAAACAAAGGACATATCTACAAGTGAAAACCTCTCTGAGGTACCCAAAGATGGAGGACTGGACTTTCTTCCCATACAACAAGAGAAATCAGTTATGCTTATAGAAGACACCATAGAGGATAACATATCAACTGCAGAAGATCCCAAGATGGTTCTCTTTGTTGCATCCCTGACTAAAGAAGAGAGACCAGAATTTCATAAATTCTTTGTAAAACATAAAATAAACTTCACATTTTCATATGTTGACATGCCAGGATTAGACCCAAAACTAGTTCTACACTATCTGACACTATTGCCTAATGCCAAACTAGTCAAGCAGAAGTTACGCAAAATGCACCCTCAAGTCGCTCTATTGGTCATGGCTAAGTTGAAGAAACTTCTAGACACTGGATTCATATGGTCTATTGACTATGTTGAATGGATATCTAACCTGGTGCCAGTAACAAAGCCAAATGGGCTGATCCATGTCTGCACAGATTTTAGAGACCTAAATAAGGCATGCCCAAAAGATGATTTTCCTTTACTGAATATTGATATTATAGTTGAACTCATAGCAAGATATGAGATGTTGTCCCTCATGGATGGTTTCTCTAGATATAATCAGATTCGCATTGCCCCCAAAGACCAGCACAAAACAACACTTACTTGCCCATGGGGAACATGTTGTTGGAATGTCATGCCATTTGGTCTCAAAAATGTAGGGGCCACATATCAAAGGGCTATGACCACAATATTCCATGACATGATGCATAAAATAATGGAAGATTATGTAGATGACCTATTGGCCAAATCAATAACTAGGAAAGATCATCTCAAGGTGTTAGACACAATTTTCAAGAGACTGGAAGAATACAAAGTCCGGATAAATCCTAAGAAATGTGTCTTCGGTGTCACATCGGGTAAACTCTTGGGATACATAGTTTCTTGAAGAGGCATTGAGGAAGATCCAACAAAAGTTAAAGCCATCATAGACATGCCTTCACCTAGAGGAATTAGTGAACTCAGAACTCTACAAGGCAGGGTACAATCTATTCGGCGCTTCATAGCCCAGTTGGCTGACAAGTGTCACCCATTCCAATATCTATTGTGCAAGGGTATCCCCTTTGTGTGGATACATAAATTTCAAGAAGCCTTTTAGAAAATAAAAGATTACCTACTATCAATGCCAGTCCTCATGCCTCCCATTCACGAAAAGCCATTGATCCTATTCATCTCGACAACTAATTCAGCTCTAGGGGCATTACTAGCACAAAACAACCAAGAAGAAAAAGAATGAGCTATATATTACATCAGTCAGAAATTGGTCAGGTATGAACTGAACTACACACCAATTGAATGAGCTTGCCTAGCCGTGGTCTTTGCAACACATAAGCTGAGACGTTATATGTTAATCCATTAGACACAACTAGTAGCAAAGATTGACCCCCTCAAATATTTGTTAAATCAGGCAACACTAACAGGACGTCTGGAAAAATGGGTCATGATTCTGAGTGAATATGGCATTCAATATGTAGAAAGAAAGGCCATAAAAGGAAAATTCATAGCAGACTAGCTGGTGGACACACCTTTGCAAAGTGATCACCCGTTAGTGGCAGATTTTCCAGATGAGTTGATATTCCATACAAAACCTAAGGCACCTTGGCAACTCTACTTCAATGGATCACACACAAATCAGGGCTCGAGGGTAGGAATCCTATTCATCACCCCTCAAGGAGACTCCATTCATAAGTCTTTCTGCATTACCTTCCCATGCACAAACAATGTGGTAGAATACGAAGCACTAGTTATAGGACTAAGAATGGAAATAAAATGGAAAATAAGAGCACTACATGTCTATGGGGGTTCTTAGCTCATCATCAACTAGGTTAATGATGACTATGACACAAAAGATGAGAAGTTGATGCCCCACAAATAGATGGTTGATAGTTTCCATATGTACTTTCATATGGTAACTTTTGAACAAGTTCCAAGAGCATAGAACAAAGCAGCGGATGCCATAGCTACAATAGGCTCTCTCCTTGACATTCCAAGCAATCTTCCTCAGTTGGAATTCCTAATAGAGCAATTGCTAATCCCTTCCTATTACATTCCAGAGTCAAAGATGGTCTACAAACTTGTTGGTCCTGACTCTCCCTGGTACTAGGATATTTATGACTACCTTAAGCCTCAAACCCTTCCACCTAACCTGTAGAATAACCAGAAGAAGTCCTTCATCCAAAAATCCACAAGGTATGCCATTGTTAGTGACACCATTTACAGTCGTAGCTTTGATGACACCCTCCTTAGATGTCTTGACACTAACAAAGCATGTACAACCTTACGCAAAGTACATGACGGTATATGCGAGTCTCATTTGAGTGGTCCTACTCTAGCCAAGAAAGTAACGAGACTTGGGTACTATTTGTCAACCATTGAAAAGGATGCAATAGAATATGTCAGGGCTTGTTGCAAATTCTAGATTCATAGTGATTTGATCCATGCTCCAACACATGAACTTTGGCCGATCACCTCTCCTTGGCCCTTCGCTCAATCAGGACTCGACCTCATGGGTAAGATCCATCTGACCTCGTCCAATGGCCACAAATTCATCATCACCACCATTGAGTATTTTATGAAGTGGATCAAATCCATCCCTCTAACATACATAACCGGCAAGAAAATATCCAAGATCATTCTTAACTACATCATTTTTTGGTAAGGCCTCCCGCAATCCATCATCACTGACAATGGACATCCATTTAAAAACTAAGACGTTTGTGAGTTATGTGAGCGATTTCATATCCAACACCATTTTTCATCTCCATATTACCCACAAGGAAACGGTCAAGCTGAGGCATCAAATAAAACCATTGTTCAAATCCTCAAAATACTGTCAATGACACTGGCCGTGAGTGGCACATACAACTCAACCCTGCTTTGTGGGCTTACCACACTAGCATTCGTATGCCTACAGGAGCCACTCCATTTGCCCTGGTCTTCCGCGCTGAGGCCATCTTGCGCATTGAGGTTGAAATTCCCTGAACCATCTACAAGCATATCAAAATCATCTTTGTCATAGCTACAATAAGAAAGTTATGGTCAGAAAATTTGACATTGGCGACCTAGTTCTCATGCAGAACCCTAAGAACCAGGCTGATAGAGAAAAGCCGAGAAATTTTGAACCCAACTGGTTGGGTCCCTACATCATCATATTTTCTTTTGGTTCTAGAACCTATCAGCTGGAAACTCCAAAGGGAGAACAATTAACAGAGCCTATCAACAATCTACCTCTCCAAAGGTTTTATGCATAGCATCAGGAGATCAAGCTGAAAACTATAAAATACAAAAAACAAATGAAAAAATGATAAAAATCATTTCCTTGATGAAAACCTAGCAAACAGGTGTCTTGGAAAAACCAAAAAATCAAAAAATGACAAAAATAGTACAGAAAAATGATTCGTCCAACAGTGAAAACCTAGCAAATAGGCACCATGCGTAATCAATCATTGCTTTGCCATCTACTATTACTTTTTCTGCCTTGGCCTAGGATGAAATAGATTTCCAACCATTATCATGCCAATCGCCACCGCATCATACCCTTCCTTCCATGGTTGATAAAAGGTTGACATCAAGTCTTGACTATTGTCCATCTGTCACCTCTGGCACATCTTTTTCACGTCCTTTAAAATTGGCTAAGTCTTGGACTTGACTGGGGGAAAAATTTTTATCATGTAACTAAAGTGGATGTCACACATGGTCCCGACAATCGCTAAAAATTCCTAAAAAAAGACCAAAAAAATGGCTAAAAAGTCCTGAAAAATGATAAAAACATGGCAAAAAAGTCCTTAAAAAAGACAAAAACATTGCAAAATTTCCTAGAAAGAAAAAGACCAAAAACATCACAAACGGTCTTGGAAAAAGACCCAAAAATTTAAAAAACATCCTAATGAAACCCTAACAAATTAAAAATGTCTTGAAAAACACAAACATAGAGTCACATGTCATCATGTCTGTCATATCAATCACTCTTTATCATTTGTCCAAACTATGTTGTCTCTGCGCATTTGCTACATAGGAAAAACTCATACTTGAGTCCCCGAGACATTAGGTCATTCCTTTTAGGTTTGTCAAAATAAAATCATGGCAAAAAAATTGGTCATCAAAACAAAGTCATTGGTTGTGTCAAACTACAAGGTCTCTAAGTGCATGACGTAGGCAAGGCCATCTGTCGATGAGCCCCTGAGACCACACTAGGTCAGTCCATTAGGGTTCACGACTTTACACTTGCACACAAGTCAAAATGTCTCCAAGACAAAGCAAATCATTCCCAAACGAATAAAACTCATAAAGAAAATTATGGAAATCATTTATCACAACATGACAATCTCATCAGTACATATCATCATAACAATATCAACATATGGTCAACACAAGTGAAACTCAGTCAAAGCAAGTCAAATCATCATAACCTGTCAAACTGTCAACTCTTGGTTATACTTTAGATATGTCCTTCTGAAAGATAACCTCTGTCATTCATGCCTTAGGATTTGTCCTTCCTAGGCATCATCACTATCATTTGACATTTTGAGGGATCCTCTTGACATCTAAGGATCACTCCTCTTGACATTAGTATTCTTCAGATGTGTCCTTCTGAAGAACCAACTCGGTCACTTTTTCCTTAGGACGTGTCCTTCCTAGGCATCATCATCGTCACTATCACATGGCATTTTGAGGGATCCCTTTTGACATTTAGGGATCAATCCTCTTGACATCAACATTATTTAGGATATGCCCTTCCTGAATTCAACAATTTTTGACATTTGTCATATAGGCATCATCAAAGCTTTGACACTCTGGCATCTCATCATTATCAAACCTGACATCTTGACATCAAAACAATGGCTATCCAGACGCACTTGGAAAAAATTTGACACTTTTCTTTTGGCTTTTATGATGTTACTAGTTTTTCAGTGAGATCCCACTAATAGGATTTAGAGAAGTAGTGACGTATTATGATGATTGACATCCATGACTACTAGTTTCTTAGCAAGGTCCTGATTCTAGGATTTAGAAAAATAGTGACGTATCATGATAAGGGCTCTATTTTTATATTTTGGAAATCATGTTGCTAGTTTCTCAAGGATGTCCTGGAAACAGGATTTAGAGAAGCAATGATGTTTCATGAATTCTCTTTGTCTTTTTCTACTTGTGGTTGATTATGACAAAAAGATTGGGGAAATCATGCTCTACTTTGAGTCATGGTCATCCTTGTCTGTGACTGCTTGTCTTTTGTGATGGTATGACCTTGCACACCTTGATCTATATCATATCATGGTGTTTGTTGGCCATTACAATAGTTTTCCCAATGATGATTAAGAGCAATACATATTAAAGTCCTATGGTAATGTTTTGAAGGATTTGTTCTAGGAACTAACATGCATCTCCCTCAGTCTGGTCATCTTATCTCATCAGTCTGGTCATCTTCTCTCATCGGTCTGGTCATCTTCTCTCATCAGTCTAGTCATCTTCTCTTGTCCATCTGACGATGATATCCTGTGACATCCAAAAACATAAGTGCATACATGATCATATAAACATAGCATTAGGTCCATACATACATTATCCATAGCATTAAATCATATACATAATCACAAAAATTGCATTAACGTAATCATCAACATTGCATCCATTTACTAAATACATTATGCATATCATTATCATCATCATCTCATATAAGTAAGCATTGCATCATCATGGAATCATAATCATAAGTACGCATCATAGGACATACAAGATACATCATAAATCAAGCATCATACATAGGGAATCACATCATATACATCATAATTCATAAATCAAATAACATCGCATAACATACATGTAGGCCACATCAAAACTACATCATCATATAATACCATCTCAAAAATATACAATGTCATAGGATAGAGTCAAAAAATATCTCAAGAATGGAGCTTGCAGGCTCAATAATATATACATAATGTGTCACAATAACAAGCATGCCCCTAGGGTAGACTCTCATCATCCCCTCGTGATGAAGAGTGTGGTGGCTAGAGCTCTATGACTGGCACTAAAATGATGGGTGGACCTGTAGCAGCCTCTTCCTGTGCAACCAATGGAACTGACACTGATGGCATCATCTCCATGGTAATGGACACCTGTGATGTCGTTGCTGCCTAACTCTATGATGCTGACAGATCCACCACTGGTGGCTACCTCTACACTGAACTAGTAGACCCATGACTATGGGTCAAGTGATGACTCAAGGCATGCCTACGTGAGTGGTGGGACCTATGCCTTGATGTGTGCCCTGAGGAGGCGGATCCTCCTACATTGGTGTGACTTCGGCTGCCACTAGCACTCTCTAATCTATTTCCACTACATGTCCTCGTCTGTGAGTGTGACAGTGTTAGATCTTGTCGCTCAGGAGACACCTCCTGCTCATACAAATTCTTGTACTATCCCAGCCTCATACTCACCCTCGCCAACTCACGAGCAATATCCTCTGCAAGCCCTATGCATAATGTGAAAAACTCAATGCACCACTGAGCTGAGTCCTACTGGTGGATCACTACCTGATCCCGCTCTACCCAGGCCACCTCTATCATTGACTGTAGTGATCGGACCTGTGCAACACTCTCATCCAATCTCCTCTAAAGATCTGCCACTCTTTGGTATGTCATGGCATCAGGGGGCAACACTGAACTGGAAGGTGTCTCCTCCTTGCCCTCCGCCATTTGTCATCTGAGGAGTCTCTCGGCCTCATCTATGGCATCATCCTCCTCGTCGTCATCCTACACTACCTTCGCATCCTCCTCCTGTCTCTCCTCCACCACATCCTCCTCTTGTCTCTCCTCCTCTGCCACATCCTCCTCTCATTTCTCCTCCTCCACCACATCCTCCTCTCGTCTCTCCTCCTCCTGCCTCAGCTGCTCCTCCCCCTCTCTCTCTCCCTCCTTGGCCACAACATCTAATGCTACCCTCGCCACATGTGGGCGCACCCTCCGGCCCTATCTCTAACCATCTCTCCTCCACCAGCAGCCATCTCCCCCATCATCCCCATCATCTCCGTCATCTCCACCCTGGCCTCCATCTCTGCCTCCATCCCTACCTCTATCCCAACCTCCATCTCTCTCCCTGCCTCTATCCCTACTTTCAGTCTCTCCCCTGGCCTTTGCCCCTATCACTGTCCCTGCCTCCTTGCCTAGCTCTCGACACACGAGGTATCACTGACTGTCTTTCCACAGGTGTTGGCCCATCGGGATCTATCACTGGCACTAGTCTATGTGCCTCCCACCATAGTTCATAATCTGTCATGGTCCCAGGATCGACAATCCCACCTCTCCATCCCCATGGCTAGGCTCCTAGCCCATCGATCTGCTGCTCTACAAAGGCTACCAGAATGGCTGGTCCCCAAGCATACTCTCTGGACGATCGGGCATACTTAGTTGTCATTGGAGGTACCCCCTGCTCCTCTCCAAACTGCCTAAGGACACACTGTGGAAAATAAATCTCGATAATCATATGACTTTGCATAGTCCTATCAATCAAATATTGGTACTGTCTGCAAAGGCTAAGATGATCCACCTCATCATCCCACTACTGGTAATCTTTGTACAACCTCTAGATAAACGTCCCCATGGTATCAATCCTGTGACACCACCAATCGGTCTCACCCATCTACGTCTGTTGTAGCGCACTGACATAGTAGTATGCATAAGGCATCCCCTCCCATCCCTTTCATTTCGGGAGCCTACCCACGTTTTTCCAACCTGCCTATCCTCTCGAGGGGGTGTCATCATATTCTAATATCATTATCCATTTTCCTCTATCCATAACTTAGTTTCTTTGAAATGATGTTACTCAACATAAATCGTATCATCTCAAACATCATCTCAAAGAGCGGAAAAATGTAGACACCCAAAAATGTCCTCTTACAACACTTGTCTTGGCATTACATCATTTAGGCATCTTGTAGCATGCTTTTCCCTAGGTACCCATGTCATCATCTATTTAATTAAATAAATTTTATTTATTTAATTAAATTCATATGCATAATCCATCCATTTCTCTAATGTTAATTAAATAATTTATATTATTTAATTAATTAATTAATAATCTATCCATTCCTCTAATGTTAATTAAATAATTTATATTATTTAATTAATGAAATCATAAATTCAATGTTAATTAAATAAATCCAAAATTTATTTAATTAATAAAATCCTAAAAATATCTTCTTGCTTTCTTTCCAAAAATGAACTCATGTGTATCTAATTAATTTATTTAATTAGACAATTCATCAATTATCCTTCTCATCTTTTTCAATATTTATTTCCTTTAAAACAAGAAATGAAATCTTTCTATCTTTTTGACATCTTATCTCATCTCGTTGTATTTCCTCTTTCGTCAAAAATCAAATCCTTATTGAATCTTGTCAAATCTTATCTTTTTCAAAATCACAACTTTATAAATATGACCTCTACAAATACATTTAGGGGGTGGATTCATCTAGCATCCAGACTCTGTCAAAATCAGTCTTCCATCTCTATCTATCATTCTCTTCATTTGTCATTTTCGTCATCAAGTCGTTATGCTACAAGAATGAGCACTCAACACTCCTCTATTGTCAACCCTTCAAAATCTTGCATTCTCATACAGGTGGAGAAGAGCAATGGAGATAAATCGAGTTAGCACAGAGATCGGTTTGCATTTGTGCTTCTTATTGTGATTTTCATGTTGTTTCATACTCTATTGTGCTTGATAGGATTTAATTAATTTTTTTTTTCAACTCTAAATCTAATTGAATTTTCCTATCTACAGTTTGTAATTTTGTTTCTTGATGATATTCTAGTGTACTCAAAATTAATGGAGGAGCACGAGGAACATCTGAGGCAAATATTACAATGTTCGAAGGACAATCAGCTATTTGCCAATTTGGCTAAGTGTGATTTTTACAAAACAAAGGTGAAATACTTGGGGCACATCATCTCAGGTGCAAGTATCGTAGTGGATCCATCAAAGATCCAAGATATTGTTGATTGGCCAACACCCAAGAATGTTCTAGAGATTCGCAGTTTTATGGGGTTAGCAGGCTATTATCAACGGTTTGTACAGGGTTTTTCTAGGATTGCATATCCCATTACTTCCCTTTAGAGGAAAGGGAAGAAGTTCATTTGGTCTGAATAGTGTCAGACAACATTTGAGACCCTTAAGGATAGATTGAGTAGTGCACCAATATTGGCGGTTCTTGATCCTACTTGGGATTTTGTGGTGTGCACCGATGCATCCTTGGAGGGCTTAGGTGTTGTCTTGATGCAAGAAGGACATGTAATTGCATATGAATCCCGTAAGCTCAAGGATCATGAGGTTAATTACCCCACACATGACTTGGAGTTAGCTGCAGTGGTTCATGCCCTTTTGAGATGGAGACATTTCTTGTTGGGTCATAGGTTCGAGCTTCACAGTGATCATCATAGTTTGCAATATATTTTTACTTAGCCGAACCTGAATGTTTGGTAGAGAAGATGGATGGAATTCCTCTACGAATATGACTTTGAGGTCAAATATGTTCAAAGAAAGGAAAATGTAGTAGCAGATGCTTTGAGTCAGCAGAGACATGAGATTTTCCATGTAGCTCTTGAGGTAGATTTGAGGAGTCAAGTCCTCGTAGCAATTCCATCTGATAGTTGGTATCAGGAAGTGAATTCAGAAATTGAGTCAGGTAGAGGTGTAGAAGGAAATTTTGCAGGGTACTCACTAGAGTTAGATGGTCTTCTAAGGTATATGGGTCACATTTATGTGCCTTCTATTAAGGATCTTCAGACTCGAATTATGACCGAGGCACATTGAGCTCCCTATTCTGCTCATCTGGGAGTTAAGAAAATGTATGCAAATCTTTGAACACTATACTTTTGGGCTGGCATGAAGAGGGATATTGTAGATTTGGTAGCTAGATGCTTGGAGTGTTAGAGGGTCAAGGTAGAACATCAGCATCTCGCAGGTCTTTTACAGCCTCATCTCATTCCAGAATGGAAGTGGGACATAATTTCTGTAGACTTTATTATGGGATTGCTTATGACTTCTCTACATCATGATGCTATCATGGTCACAGTTGATAGATTGACCAAGGTGGCACACTTTTCCCCAGTCTGATCATCTTACACAACTTCATCAGTTGCTCGAATCTTCATGGAATATATTTTCCACTTGCATGGTATTCCGCGGAGAATCATATCCGATAGAGATCCAGTGTTCACATTTGCATTGTGGACATCACTGCAGCATGCCTTAGGAACACAGCTAAACTTTAGTTCTTCCTACCCTCCTGAAACAGATGGATAGACAAAGAGGGTTAATCAGTTTCTAGAGGACATGCTTCGTATGTATGTGATGGATCAATAGTCACATTGGGAGAAATATTTGCATCTTGTGGAGTTTTCCTATAACAATGGATATCATAGCTCCATTGGTATGGCTCCCTTCCAGGCACTATAAGGTCGTACTTGCAGGACCCCATTAAGTTGGGACCATCTTGATGATAGAGTTCTCCTTGGTCCCAAAATGCTTCAGCACATGGAACAATAGGTAGTTCGCATTAGAGAGCATCTTGTGGTAGCTCAAGATAGATAGAAGAAATATGCAGATGCACATAGAGTTGACCATCAGTTCTCTATTGGTGATAGAGTCTTTTTTAGAGTGCAACCACGGAAGAGCCCAATCCATTGTGGAAAGGGTTCCAAGCTCGCACCTCATTTTGTAGGTCCATTTGAAGTTTTAGAGAGGATTGGCCCCGTTGCTTATCACCTGGCATTGTCTCCCAATCTATCACGGATTCACGATGTTTTTCATGTTTTTATACTTATACCATATTTTCTAGATGTTACTCATTTAATTGATTGGAATGCTCTTCAGGTCGAGGACAAGTAGCTAGCACTTGAGCCCGTGGTCATGCTACAACATCAGAGACTCACCCTTAGGGGCAGAGGTATTGAACAGTACGGGTTCAGTGGGACCAGAATGATGAAACTTCAACGACATGGGAGGATGCATCCCGTATTAGAGAGGCATATCCATATTTATTTAGTGGCTTCCATGAGTAAGCCATATTCTAGGGGGGGAGGATTTAATACCCCTCATGTTGTTGTTACTCTTATGGATGGATTTTGTACTTGGTTGTGTGGGTGATTAGTTCACCATTTTGGTTGTGCATGGATTTATGGTTTGGTTGATTAGTTGCATTGGATTTTACATATGTTGTTAGATGATACATTTTATGGTGATTATGTTACATGGCTGTTTTGTGGTGTTCTTTAATAATATATATATGCTGATGCTGAGAGTTTTATGTTGTTATGGTGTTTGATGTGCTTTCTAGTACATCTTGGTGAAAGGATAGAGTGGAATCACTTGCTTGCAAGTGCCCTGCTACCCTGCAATTACATTTCATGTTGTGTTTGCAATGGTGATTTATATGTTACATGATATTTGTTTCTATGCAGAATGCAGGTACTAGACATCGACTCCACCTACTTGTCAGGTTTGAGCGTGTCACATAAACTCAACGGGATTGATGTTGAAAAGGAGTGATTAGGAAAGAGTTCTCGTCCCAAGTTTGTCTTCTATGAGTCCATTGTTGTCATTGTTTCTATTTGTCCTTACATGTAATTGTGTAGTGTTGATTAATATTTTAGTTTGTCATTTAATTGATTTTAGTTATGTGTGACCAATTAATATATTTAATTGATAGAGTTATTAAAGTTAATTATAGTTAAGCTAATTGAGTTTTATTCCCGATTGAATGGATAGTTTGAATAATATAAACTTGCTTTGTTGATATTTAAAACGTCAAATTTGCTATTGCATTTTTGAGTTAATTAAATGGCTTATAAAGCTATATTATTATTAGTAGAAAAATAAATAAAATATAATATAATAAATAAATAAAATTGATTTAAAAATTATTAAATTCTTTTATTGGAGGTTTACAGGAAGTAGTGGGTAATTAATGAATTTCTGGTGGGGAAAATATTCCCAGAAAGAATATGGGCATGGGGGTAACAGAAATTACTTCACGGGAATTTTTGGCAGAGAATAGTGGGTAGCTCTGGGTGTGGGTTTTTCTGGTTAATTTTTGTGAAAGAGTTTGGTGAAAACGCTACAAGAGTTTTTTTGGAATTGAATTTTGACTGGAGGTGAAACTTCTGGGAGGAGCTTTATAGCTGGAGGTTTCCGTGGCAAAGCTTGGCACAATTTTGCTTCTACAGCCTACAAGAAACAAGTTCCTTTCTATTTTTGGTTTGAATGCTTTTATGTTTTGAAAAGTTTATATGTTTGAGAAAGAGGAATTGACTGTACCCTCTATGAAAATTAGAAGATTCTCTTTAGAAACAGTGTTCTTGACTGTAGAAAATTTTGCTGTTAAAATTTTGTGTTACCCTTGTAGGAAAATTTACACAACAAAATTAGTGAACCCTGTTAAATGAAATTCTTGAAATAGTAGCTATGAAAAGTTGCAGTAGAAATCTCTATTTAAACTAAGGAAATTGAAATTAAAATCTCTATAGATTTTTAATTAAAAAAAAAACTCTTTGGTAACACTCAGGAAAATTTGTAAAACTCAGGAAACAAAAAAACTTTTGTGCAATTTTATAAACATTACCTATAGTTAAATATGGTGATCTGTTTCCCAATTTATTTTGAAAGGAAAAAAAAATTATTGGAAAATATTGTACTGATAAAATTACTGTTCCTTTGAACTTAATTTTTCTGTGAATTTAAAATATATTTATGTAAATTCCATAAAATATATATATATAAAAATAATATACTCATATATATATAATAAATATATATTGTTTCTCATTATACTCAGACTGAAACCATGATATTTCCTGTGCAAATCGTGGACTATTCCGTCCATACGGAGATTTTTAAATAAAATTATAAAATAAAAAAATTAAATTAAATTAAATAAATAAATACATATTTGGGGGAGGGCCGAACACCCCCCCCCACACCCCAAAGGGGTGGGCGCAGCCACCAAGGCTGTGCACAGCAGCCATGGGCTGTTGGGCGCAGCCCTGGTGGGGTTGCGGCCTCCCCAAAGGGAGGACGCAGCTCCCTAGCTGCACCCCTCTATTGTTACAAAATAAAAGTTTTTTAAATTTTTTTTTTAAGTGAATGTAAATTCGTTTGTTTTTATATGGGCTAATAGGTGCAACCCTAGTGGTCCTACGGCCTCCCCAAAGGGAGGACACAACTCCCCAGCTGCACCCCTCTATTGTTACAAAATAATTTTTTTTTAAATTTTTTTTAAGTGAATATAAATTCATTTATTTTTATATTGCATGTTATTAAATTATATATATCTCTCTGTGTGTGTCTCTTTGTCTGTGTGTGTGTGTATGTGTATGTATATGTATATGTATATATATATATATTAAATAAGTATATATGCATATATATATAGATTATTTTACAATGTTAAATAAAAATAAATAAATAAATAAATGATATATACATACATACATATTCATATGGTTAAATTATGAAAAATATTATGTAGGATATTTATAAAGATTTTATGTTTTTTATTGGATAAATTTGAAGTAAGTTATCAAATGTATTTGAGTGCTTTTAATGGGTAAAAGCACAAAGCTGTGTCACACTTTATAAAGGAAACAACCAATACTGATCCAATTTTTAAACTTGAATCACTAAAAAGTGGCATATATGTTTTGAATTTTGAAATGATGTAAACTAGTAAAATATGTATTTTTTAGTATATTTTATGTTTGTATTTTTTAAAAAAATATAAAAAATTATTTGAAACTAGTTTTTAATAAATTAAAACTATAATTTAGTTGTTGATAAAATGCTAAAAAATGAAGTTGCATGTGACGTCAAACTTTTTATAGTATTTTTTTTTTCTTTCAATTTTTTTTGTGTGTATTTATAACTTGAAATTTTTGTGAATGGATATATTTTTTTCCAATTTTGATAAATATATATTTTTAAATAAAATATGAATAAAAAAAACTGTTTTCATCGGACGTCAACTTTCATATTAAATATTTATCTAAAATGGAAACAAAATTATACCATCTTAAAATAGATTCTTTTATCTAGTGCGTCATTTTTTTTTTTCAATTTTTTTTAATAAGTTTTAGTATTTTTCCTTGGCATAGTAATCAACCTCATATTTTGTGTTAAAAACATCCTTTTAGTAAAAATAAAATATAAAATATAAAAAATGATTAAACTATTAAAATAAATATATTTTTGAAAACTACACTTATGGATCTATAAAAGGGTATTTTTATATTTAAAAAAAATGTTGTTTACATTAGCAAGAGTTATTAAAACTTCAAGTTTTTCAAATAATTTATTTTTTTGGTAAATTGGACTCAAAGTGATGCTCCATACATTTTTAGCCAACAATTTTAGTTGAAAAAGTTGTGGAAGCATATAACTTAGCTAGAATGAATCATACTAGATCATATGTTTGACCAAAATTGATTTTTAGTTAGAAATACTTAAATTCAGTTGTGCTGATAAGTTGGCTGAAAGTGTGACACAACTTTGTGCTTTTACCCTAATTCAAATATATTTGAGTATTTTTATTTAATGAAACAAATTGAGGAAATTGGTAGTTTGATCTGTGTGATGGAATACTTGTAGTGCAATGTCTTCATCCGACTGTTAAACATAATGAATTTTTATTATAAATCAATTTCTTGATATTGATAAATTGGTTAATTTATTTTATGCCATGAGTTCTTTTTGGATTATTTAGGTTGGGATATAAACATGTAGAGTCCTTAAGTTAGTCAACCTATTATAGGAAATAGGGTTATTGTTAAACTTCCAGAGGTTTGGTAAATTGGTGTATTAAGGTATGAGGCTTTTATATTCGATATTTGATTCCAAATTGTTTAAGGTTGTGATCTTGAGTCTACCTTGAGTTTGCAATTGTTTCATTTAGGGTAATGAGTCATGTGGTTATAGCGAGATGGTTTTTCCTCAAAAAATTTTATTTTGTGTTTAGAGTACTTGAGAGTACAATCCCTTTGATTTTGTTGTATGTTGGGGGTTCTCGGGAGAGTGGCTCTACGTGGGTGTCGACGCATAAAGGGGCTGCCAGGATAACCCACGTTCGAATTAGTGTAAAAAGTGAAAACCTAACTAATTAATTAGGGGATGGGTAGCTAAATATTAATAAGATAATTATAGAATCCTCGTCCACTTGTTAGGGCTTCCAAAGACTAAAGGTGGTCAAGAAGGCCATGGTTGGCATAATCGTGATCTCGTCTCTATGAGAAATGCATGATTCTGCATGAGTCACCCTATGGGGTGGTGCCTTGAGATAGGCAGCCAGGATAACCATAGATGGAGGTGACACCTTGTGATAGGATGTCTAGATAATCCATGTAAGGCCATGCGATGATACTCTCCTCTAGCTTTCCCCTTAGTTGTTTTAACTAGAATCCTCTAGAAGTGGTTTATTGTTATGACTTGGTGTATATTGTTGTCATGTTTAGATAGTGGACTTCTGTTGTTATGGTTTCCTATATGTGTGATTTATCTTTCCATGTTTGGAGTTGAGTCTTATGTGTTACCATAGACATCCTTGGTCGGGAATCCTTTCTTAACTACTCCTAGCACGGGGGTGGTCGGGTGGAACATGCTTTGCACCCCTTTGGGTTCCCCATTTGGCAATTTTTCCTTCAGTGCAGAGTTTGTTGAGACAGATTGATCCAGAGTTACGTACTTTTAGATGTATATTAGAACTTTTATCTTATATTGGAAACTAAAATGTAAATCTCCCATGTGTTGGGAAGATGTATGTTGTAAACTTGGATAAATGTTTATTGGGATTTAATTTGAAGAATGATGTATTGTATAATCACATTTTGTAATTCATACTTTATCCATAATTGTAATTATATTTGATGTTGTTTTATGTTTGAGTAAATAAGTTCTTATTATTTCCAAGTTAAATGGGTTATGAAATCTTGTATAGCATCAATGTGGTCTATTCTTGTTTTAATGCTTACTTTTTATAAATGCTGAAATGGATAAGTTATGTTAGTAGTAACAAAAGTTAGATTAATCAAATTTTGATAATGGGTAGATTACGTAATGTCTCTTTGTGTACCCCAAGGAACTTAGGTGTTTAGTTTGTAATTGTAATTATGTTAGTTGCATTAGTTAACATAGTACTTTTACTTTGTGTTTTTAAAGAAAAATTGTTGTGTACTTAGTTGTCATTTGGGGTTTGCACGACGGGGTGTTACAATACTCCCATCCAAGATTACACATTTACAAAAGGATTCTATTAGAATCTCAAAATAGGGATAGAGGTGGACTACACTACCACATGGGTAAATTATTGCAAAAGAATCATAACCAACATATTATTTCCAGTTTATTCCTTCTCAATAACCCAATTATCTAATACTTCACATACATAACATCCTCTATACCATCCAACTCCATACATCCATACCACCATATTAACTCAGGTACTCATACCCATTTTCTCTCCTTCTGAAAGAAGGAAATTG
Organism: Sequoia sempervirens; assembly: GCA_007258455.2. Taxonomy (NCBI): domain Eukaryota; kingdom Viridiplantae; phylum Streptophyta; class Pinopsida; order Cupressales; family Cupressaceae; genus Sequoia; species Sequoia sempervirens. The sequence continues at coordinate 319,562,722 of VDFB02000008.1, read as the reverse complement.
ATTTCCCCATGAAGGTTCCAACTCACTCCTATCTGATACAAAGGATGCTCTTCCCAAATTGGGTGAGCTTGTCCTCATACAACCCCAACCTAATTCACATATAAAAGTAAGAACACACACTACTAGAATTTGAAAAATAAATGACTATGTGACTAACACTTTTAGTCACAACAACTAAAGGGTATGTGTAGGATCATGATGGGCCAAAAAGTGGCAATATGATGGGTATGTGGCTGATAAAATTTTTTAACCCAAAATTGATGAAATGAAAAGGGTTTTTAAAGGAGATTCTTAGCTTTCCACCAATATAAATTAAGCTTTACTTTGAATTTAGTAAATAATTATTATTCATTTTCTATTTGAATTATGACTAAAGTCCTAATTAATAAGATGATTGAAAAACATCTATAGCTTTCAAACAGTATCACATTTTTTGAATCTAAAACATGTGTCACATTCTATGTTTCGCATACTATAGGATTAAAAAAAAAAAAAAATGAATTTCATGAAGTTTCGACCAAGTTAAGGTGGTCAGACATACAAACCTTTATATTTTTTAAAATTTGTAATAAAAAAATCATAATTAATTATTTACTTGGAAAAAATTACAAAAAAATATCCATCACATCGAGACATGAGTCCTCTACTTATATCTAAAATCTTATAAAAAAATATTATCATTTTATTGTGGTTAGGGTGGTCAAACACACACCTACTTCTTATTTTTTTCCCTAAAATTTAGGTGCTATTGCATTGAAATTTCAAATTTTCACCAAAGAGATTTTTTTTTAAATAAACCTAGTAGTTTAGAAACTACATTAAATTTGTTACAGATTCTATTCGTACACATTTTTTAAATAATATAGATAACTTATTCAAATTTTTACATCAAGTTTCCTAACTCTAATTTTTCTAATTTTTTTGGCACTTAAGGGCTTATTTTTTCCATGATGATCCTGCACATACCCTAAAGATGACTAAATTCTACTCATTTTTTGCAACACAACTATAAATGACTAAATTTATCATCATAAGTGACTCATTTGATTGTCAGGTAAAAAATGACTAGTCACACAAATAAAAATTGGACAATATGATATTAAAGTGGATAATTAAAAAAATTATTTTGAATTGAGTGGGTTGTATTATAATATAATATAATAATAATAGATTATATTACAATAAAATATATTATATTATGCTATAATATAATATAATATAATAGAATATGATATTATATATATTATAACATATATTATATAATATAATATTATATTGTAATATAATATAATATAATATAATATAATATAATATAGTATAATATTATATAATATAATATTATAATATTATAATATTATAATATATTTAAAATGGGAGATTTAATTTTGAAATCCTCTTTAGCAATGAAAATAAAATTTAAATAAAAAAGTGAGCAAAGGAGATTTGAAATGCATTTCAAATCAAACTCAAATGAAAAAAAAGTGGGCAAAATAGATTTGAAACAACTTAGGGTTTTGAAAGAAAGTAGGCAAAGGAGCTTTAACATAAAAAAATGTGTAAGCACTACTTTTCTTCCATTGCAAAATAGCTCAGTAACTATGGCTTCAATGCCCCCTCATAGCAGAGACACTAACCAGATGATAAGATCATGTTGGTGACAAACTAACTCCTTCCTATCGATCAGCGAAGAAAGTTCATTTTTCCTATTTGCAAGATCAATTTGTGGTAGATCTATGCTAGATGGGGGGAAACTCCATTCGAATAATGCTGCCATATAGTTATATAGTGAGGAAGAGTTTGGAGGAGCCGAAACCAATAATGGAGGGGAAAGTAGCAAAAAATGGAGGAACACATAAGGTAAAGGAAGCCATAATGTAAAAACATAAATATGCTCATTATCAGATCGTGGCTGTAATTTTATTTTAATAAACATACTCTAAAACCCTCGTCAAAACCTTATTTTTAGGCTAAAACTTGCCAAATTGGAGAAGTGAAATGTCAATCGCAACAAGGAAGAGTTTGGAGGAGCATTGACCACAAAGCCAAGTTGTGAATAAAGTGAGCAGTAAAGGAATGAAAGTGTTTCTCAAACACCTCTTTGTTTTTCTTTAGGGGTGGACACCATTGGGTTTCTTTGTTTCTTCTATTGACAGTGGTTTAACAATAGCTTGGTACATTCTCATGATTATGAGCCTGGTGTTTTTATTATATAAAATATACATTATATTAATCATGTTGATATATACTTAACTGCGTAGGGTAAAGGATGTCATAATGTTAAAACCAATATGTGCTCATTATTAGGATCTTGGCCATAATTTTCATTTTAATTAACGTATTGTAAAACCATCGTTGAAACCTTATTTTCAAGCTACAAATCACCAAATTAGAGAAGTGAAAGGTGAATACCAGTGAGGAAGAGTTTGGAGGAGTAGAACCAATAGCAATCATCTAGATTTTTTCATTCTTCATATGTTTTGAATGCAAGTTGAAGGGTTTTGGCCAAATGTGCCATTTAGGTTTTTACCATGTGCTTCAAAAAAAAAATGTTTATGAATCAACAAAGTGATGTGTTTTTTGATGTACAAGTAATGCCATCCTTATTATTTCTCAATAACCATTAGATAAATCCATGATTTTGAGCTTAGTTTGCAATAAAAGTTTGTAAAGAAAAAAAATATACTTTACTTCATTATGTTACTGCTTCTCTCAGGTTTATGCCCAAATAGTAGTCTAGTTTGTGATTCTGTGAGTGCTTGTTTATGCCTAGATTGTAGTCTAGTTTATGAGTTGGTGTTTGAAGTACAAATGAAACACTCTGATACAAATTCACTGTTTAATAGTGCATGAGCTGATACTTCCTTTGGAGGAAAGTTTTGTAATTTAATACATTGAAGATGGTTGCATGGTTGAAAAAGAAGAACTTAAAGCTACTCTTGAAGATCTTGAAAAGATTGAAATTGAGAAAAAAAATATAAAGGAAAAACTAGAGGAAGCAAATGAATATGTCAAAAAATTGAGAGAACAAATCAAGAAATTTAGAGAAAGACATAGAGAAATAAATAAATAGTTGAGGCAAGCAAATGAAGACATCACTAGACTAAAAGTATAAGTGGAAGAAAATAAAAGAATTGAGGATTATTTGAATGCAATGATACAAAGCAAGACTAATGAATGCACAAGACTTGAACAAGAAGTGATAAATCTGAGATCATATATGGAAAAAGAAAGAGTTCATTCGGTGAAGCCACAATAGTGGTTTACAATTTGATGGAGGAAGGAAAATTGACAAAAATGAACCCATGGCAAAAAAAATGGTTTTAGGGGTTCGAATGAACCTGCAAGTTCGACTAAACCAAAAAGGTGTTCGACCGAACCCATTAATTACTAGGCCCACCCAAAAAAAAAAAAATGCATATTCAAGGGGGTTTGAATGAACCTTGGTTCGCTAGAACCCCTAGGGGTTTGCTACAAACCCCCTGGTTCAGGTGAACCCCCCATTTCCCTGAGTTTTGACCTTGTTCACAAAACAAACCTAAATTTTTTCACTTCAAAGCTCAGATTGAGGTTGAAAATCAAGGAATCTTCACAAACCCAATTGGAATCAGGTATTCCTCAGAATGAGTTATCCAACGAATATAATTTTAATATGTTTTGATTTTATTATGTACTTGTTTTTTTAGTTTTATTAAACATAGGTTTTTCATTGAAAATCAAGGCCTCTATTTTGCACATGCGGAAAAATAGCAGATTATAAAAAAAAATTAAAAAATATGAGTGCACTAGATATTGAAGTCCTTGATCCAACAAAAAAGAAAAAATTGAATTTTGATATATACAAAAAAAGTTACGCGTTATACGGTCGCGCTATGTTTGAATTGTAATTGGTTTGACTTCAAAACTTGATTAAAGAAAAAACATTCAATAAAAAACTATCTAACAAAGTGGAAGCACTAGATATCAGAGTCACAAATCTAAATTCAAAAGAATTAGAATTTTATCCTTCATGGAAAAAAATTTATGTGTTATACGGTGTTCGTCACTTTTTAAAAATGTTGTTTTCTAAAAAAAACTAGTTTTTGTGGGAGATGGAAAAAGAAGTACAATCTGGTTCCAAAAATTTTGAAAAAAATATTTTTAGAATCTATAGACAAAATTTGATGAGACTCTAGTTTGCATCATCTTCAAATTCCTCATATTTTAGTTTCTATAGGTTCCCGAATGTGAAGCTTTAGTTAAAAATAATAATTTTAGCGTCCAGTTTGGCCAAAAATTGTAAACCACTATTGTGAGATCACCCATATGAGGAAAAATTCAAAACAAGTTCTACAATGCTTGATGAACTAATTACAAGACAAAAACCATCTAAAAATAAAGGAGGTTTTGGACTTGAAGGAGAAAGCTCAAAGGATAATCAGACCCCTAACAAGGTTGAAAATCAAGAGAAGATTTAAGGCAATGGAAAATAAATTAGAAATGAAAGAAACAATTATAGAAGACCCCCTATCAAACAACCAAATGCTCAAGAAAAAATGTAAGAGAGGGAGACCAACCACATCAAGGCCCCAGGTCACAGAGAGCCAAGAGTGGAAGGATTCCCTAACTCACCTCACTCTGAAGGGATGTTTTCAAACAAGGAACGAGAATGATGAGGACTCTAAAGTACTGCAATTACTCTTCAGATCCAAAATCCAAATTGGAGCTAGGAGAGCCAATTTTTGGGTTCAATATTGCACCTCAGGTAGCTCTCTACCCAAAGATGAAAGTATGGTTTTGGGATGACAGGGCGGCATGCTAGTATCTCTCATGGGCACTAGCATCTGTAACCCTAGAGGACAGAGACTACAATATGAACCAACATAAAACAAGTTGATGACCTAGCTAGTGACTCCTAAATGAGCAAACAAAGATTAAAAACTACAATAAATACAAACTTAGGTGATAAAGTAAATAGATGAGAACTAAAATAATGAAGATGATCTCATCAAGGTGCTAGTTCGCCAGCTAGCTCCAAAAGTACATTCTTCTACACACAAGAAAGAGGGGAAAATTGTTGGGGTTGTAAAGGGGTCTACCTCAGTAAGACCCTCATTTTGGTGTTTCCACCTCCATGGACAACTAGATAGCAATGATAGAGAAATATACGAAAAATAATTAATGAAGGAAGGAATTCAAATAACATTACAAAACAATAAAGAACTACTCAACCAAATCACAAAGGAGAGGAGTGAAATGTTACCACCCCCACCAAAAGCTCACTAGCCAATGGGGGAGAAAGAAGGCTTGAACAATCACCACATCCTCAACTGCAATGAAGGGAGGTCACGCAAAACCTCAAGCCCATGCTACAATGGCTTTCTTCACACTTTCTTTGTGGAGTTGATGAGCTGTTGTTTCTACAATGGAGTGTTGAAAATGCTAGAAGTTCTTGAGAATGTGAAAGAAGGATGGATTGAATGCTTAGATATTGTAGAAAGGAGATGAGTTGAATGAAGAATAGATGAATTTAAAGGAGAAGGAGGAACAATATATCATTTTTGGGGTAGGTTGGTCGAAGGGGAAGTTACAAACCATTCCCAATAGGAAGTGTAACACCTCTTCAAACTTCAGATGTAGGAATCCTATCAGGGATGTAAGTGTGCCATGCGGACATCTACACATCGCGCACATGTCCTCAAAAAATATTCTTCTACTGACACAAAGGATAGATTCCAAGTGGAAGAAAGATAGCTCATTGATGTGGAATTTTTCCTTCAAATTTAGTTTTCTAAGGTGAGGATGTACGAAAGGGGAATTTGCGTAAGGGGTGAAAATTTTCTCCTATACATTTTTCCCCCACTTTAGCGAGCACAAATACTAATGATTTATTCAATAAAGTATATCAAAAATATAGTAGGGTTATAAATTTATTCCTAAACTGTCGAGTAAGTAGACTGTGATCTAGCGAGCTTGAAAGTGCAGGGTAGGAAAAGGACTCCATATCCCCACAAAACTATGAAGTTGTAGATGAAAGAATCTTACAAGCCCATAGACCTATAAGGAGGTGACCCCCAAGATCACTCACATCAAGGAAGCCCTAAGAAGTAAGCACCTCACAAGCCCATAGACTTACAAGGAAAGTTTCCTCCAAGATCTCTCACATGAAGGAACCCCAAAAAGAGCACCCTATAGGCTCGTAGACCTACAGGGAAGGTATCCTCCAAGATCTCTCACATGAAGGAAAACCCATAAAAAGTGCCCTACAATCCCACAGACCTATAGGGAAGGTGTCCTCTAAGATTTCTCACATGAAGGAAACCCCAGAAAAAGTACTCTACAGGCCCATAGACTTGCAGGGAAGGTGTCCTCCAAGATCTCTCACATGAAGGAAACCCTCGAAAAAGTGTCTTACAGACCAATAGACCTACAAGGAAGGTGTCCTCCAAGATCTCTAACATGAAGGAAACCAAAAAAAGTGTCTTACAAATCCATAGACCTACAAGGGAGTGACCCCCAAGATATCTCACATGGAGGAAGCTCAGAGAAAGCACCTTATAGGCTCACAAACCTGGAAGGAGGTATCCCCCAAGATCTCGTACATGGAGGAAACCCAGAAAAGGAGAATTTGTAGAGCCAAAAAGTAGCTTTATAGGCACACCTACAAAGTGACATGTTTACCTACAGATAGAACATGTCTGAATGTGTCCATGTAAGCAAGTAAGAAAATAGTCACGCAGACCGTCAACAAGCTGGAAAACTTTTGAAGGGTTCCCTCGAGAACCCAACATGAAGAAGGGGATCCACTCAAGGGACACTTTGTTTGAAAATGCAAAAGAGATGTTGCTTCTCAAATTGATTCATCATCAAGGATTCCTTTCGAAATATGTTCACTTCATCAAGGAATTCAAAAGGAAGAAGTTGCTCCCTTGCAAGGGGAAGGTCAATGCTACTCCCACCTAGAAGGAAAGGTTCTCAAGTTCTTTATTTGTGAACCCATGATGAAGAAAACACATTCCATTAGGGGTCCAAGTCAAGAATGCAATTCTTGAACAAGTTTGCAAAGATTCTTGAGAAAATATTTATTGGAAACGAATTCATTTTTTAGAAATCAAAGTAATGGCATTGTCACACATGAAAGGGACAAATCAAGCAAAGGAGAGAGGAAGATAAGAAAGAAACTAAAAATAAATGAACATAACCAAAGGGCACATGGGTGATCTAATATTTTGGGATCATAATTTCTCATATATATATATATATATATATGTATACAAGTATAATAGTAGTATATAAAATAAATTGGCATCAACCCCCTACTATATCAGACCATGTGAAGAATGCACGAGAAAAAGAATTAAAATAAAAAATTGGGTCAACATGTAAGAGAGGCCTAAATGACCCCAACACTTTGCATCATCCCTAATTTACCAAAAATTAATCACAAACATGGAAGAATGATGATACAAATAGAAGGTTCATGACACAAAAATCATGCCTCTATCCAAGCACCAACAAGGGTGACAAGGGTCATCTAGGAACACATAGCACGATCACGAGGGAACACATCACAACACACATACTCATCCAATCTAAAGATGAAGAAGAGGCCTCCCCCTAACACTCATCAAACAAGAGGTCATTTGCTTCCCACTCCAGATTATCATAGGGGGAAGGAGGAAAATCCTACAATGGTGGAATATTAAGGGGAGGAGCCTCTAACCATCCCACAACAAGGGCTAAGGAAGAAGGCCCCACAAAGTCTCCTCCACTCAGCTCTTGTGGAGCTATGGTCATCAATTTTGTGAAGATTTCCAATAAGGTTGAAACTTCATCCATAGAGTCAAACATGATTTTTGTTGAAGTTTCATGTCATACCTCAATAGATGGAGAGGGTTTTTCCTAATATTCACCGCTAGGTTCATTGAGTGACTTAGGAGCAGTGACAAACTCAGGAGAAGCCAAGATTGGTTCCATCACTAGGACAAAACAAGTTAGTGTAGGACCACCTTTTGGAGAAAGTGGGATCCTCTTACACCCTCCATTGCTAGAAGGGCCTTCTTCTACCCTCTACTCCATCAGGGGATATGAACTCCCCATAGATGAGGCAAGAGGTGTAGAGGAAGAGGAGGAGGAGAAAACTGTAGTAGATACCACTGAAGTGTTCAACATATCTATGGGTTTTGAGAAAGACAAGACATCTATAAGGGACATCAACAAAGGTGGCTCCATTGAAGGAGCAATAAACACCTACATAGTTTTGGGGTTAGGAACATTCATACTCACAACAGAAGTCGAAAGTGAGACTAAGCTAGATTGAATAGAAGCATAGGGGAGGAGAGAGGGTGACACATTAGGAGGCCTTGAGATAGGGGTTGTTGCCTCCTATTCCTTCTACTACAAGGTGTCCTACTCAACTGCGAGATCCTTTGACCGATGCTTGTGCTTGAGTACAAGGTGGTTTCTGAGACTCTTCGAGCTGGAGACTAGAGGTCATGAAGGGATAAAAGGCTCCTGCTCAGCCACGAGAGTATCTTCCACAACCATTTCTAGTAGAGGGATAGGCTCTTGAACAAGAGGAGGAAGAGATTGAGAAAAAAACAAGGGGAGTTGACTCTAATGCCTCAACTATAGGCCTCTTTTGGTTTAATCCTTTGGGAGCAGAAGTGGTGGGAGACTGTGGAGGCAGAGACATAGAGGATTCCCCATGGGGGCCTTTTCCTTTGCAATACAAGTAATACCAAGGTTCAGGTAATTTAGTAGGGAGGTCCAATATCTTGATTTTTGGCTTATGCAAAGAAGGTATCATCAGACTCAGTAGATAAAAGTCAGGTATATTCATCCAAAAAAGTTCTCTAGAAAGAGGAGAGGGAGATTCATCCTAAGAATGGGGTAGCTTCTCTTTTCTCTTTGGAGAATGGGAGGTAGTTGGTTGTTGTGTCACCAGGAGGGTCAATTTTAGTTGTCCCTTTCCCTTGGTCTTATACTTCACATAGTTTCTGTAAATTAGGTACATGTTCTAGGAGGGAGCGGATCAACCAAGGTTTTCCAAAAATGATCCAACGAGTAGCCCCCATGGAACACCAATGGTTGGTATCCAATGTCATGCACTACATGCAAAACACCTTCATTGGAGAACTTCAAACATTTATGGATGATGGAGGTGATTCCATTCATGGAAGCTAGCCAAGGTATTCCAAACTTCATCTTGAATAAATCTAACTCCAAGATAACATAAAAAACTATCTACATCCCTAGGTCCAACTAGAACAAATAGAGTTATCAATCCATATGCCTAAAGAGAAAGACCATCATGTGTATGGATGGTATATTTTTTTATTCATACTCCTTTCTATGCAATGAATTAAGCCACAATGTCTCTTTTTTAATGAAATTCACTCAACTCATGGGTTTGACTAAGACCCCTATCACAATGTTACCATTGAGGAAAGTGGGAATGTAGAGGGGAGAGGGCTTGTTATTTAAGGGTAAATCTTGCGATGTGAATGTTACATCCTGAGAGCCAGGTGTAGGTTGTGTGGTAGGAGTAACCATGACCATGTTAACATACATCTCATGCTGAGTGGTAGAATCAGAGGGATTGAGAATGATGTTGGCAGAGTGTGATGAAAACGGGTCCATGTATATCTACAACTCACTATTCACTTTCACCATTGATTTATTTTTATTTTGTTTACTTCCATCAAGATGAATAGTACCATCTTCGATGTGGTCATGTATCTCATGATTCAAGTGCATAAAATGTTTAGTATCATGTTTATTAACTCGATGGTACTAACAGAAGGTATTTTGATCGTAACAACTAGGGAAAGGTTCCTTGAGAGGTTTGGGGTTCTCTTAGGTTATAATCTTAGCCTTCAACAACTTCTACAAGATGGAGGAATAATATTCCACTAACTTTGTGAACTTTCATTTGCGTCTGAGGCTATTATCATTTGTAGTAGCTACTACGCTCGCAACAGTCTTACCTTTTCCACAAATCGATACAATGGGATTTCCTTCTGAATGGAAGCACGAGGAAGATCCCTCAAACTAAACTACCGACTATTGATACTCTTGTAATGTAGTACACAAATGTGCAAAAGAAGGATATTTCATAAGGGAATTTTTTTCCTACCAATATCTTTGTAAGCTCCCTATGAATGCCTTTTGCACATTAGAATCAGGTAGCAGATACAATATTTGTGAGAAAAGTATTTGGTATTGTGTTATAAAATCTATAATCTTTTTGTTATCACCTTGTTTGCATTAGAAAAGATCCAAAAAGGTCATCTTTGGTTTGATGTTAGCTTGGAATTGTTAGAGAAATTGGTTTACAAGTTGATCAAATGGGAAAATAGAATTATCAGGTAAGGAATAGTACCATTTGAGCATTGTATCCTTAAGAGACCAAGGAAACAGCTTCACCATCAATGCATTGTGATGGAAGAAATCAGTACATAGGGCATTAAAGTCAAAAACATGCATTTGTGGGTTCCCTTTTCTACCATATTTTTCAAATTTGGGGATCTCCATTCCTTGGGTGAAGGGAGTGTTTAAAATTGGTACTGACAAAGGTTTGTGTCAAAATAAAGGATGAAAGATATGCTAGGTAGAGGCTTGGGAGAGACTTGCTAGCTGGATTTTCATCTTGCCCATATTATGAAGAAGAGTATTTAAAATAGGGTCTTGGGATGACAAAGGTTCAGTGGGACCTCCTCCGAAACCACCACTGAACCCACCTCCAGAACTATCAATTGACTTAGGAGTGGTGACAAACTTAGGGGAATCCAATACTAGTTCTATCACTAGGATATAACAAGTCAATGTAGGACCACCTTTTAGAGAAGGTGGGATCCTCTTACACCCTCCATTGCTGGAAGGGCCTCCTTCTACCCTCTAGTCCATCAGGGGATGCAAACTACCCATAGATGACGCAAGAGGTGTAGAGGAAGAGGAGAAAACCATAGTAGATACCACCAAAGTTTTCAACATATCTATGAGTTTCAAGAAAGGTGAGACATCCAGAAGGGACATCAACAAAGGTGGCTCCACCAAAGGAGTGATAAACACCTGCACATTTTTTGGGTTAGACACACTCATACTCACAAAAAAAGTCAGAAGTGATAGTGAACTAGATTGAATAGAAGTAGAGGGGAGGAGAGAGGATGATGCATTAGGAGGACCTGAGACAAGGGCAGTTGAATCCTATTCCTTCTTTTGCAAGGTGGCCTACTCAACTATGAGATCCTTTCGCTGATGCTTGTGCTTGAGTGCAAGGTGGTTTATATGACTCTTTGAGCTTCAGACTAGAGGTTGTGAAGGGATGGAAGGCTCCTACTCAGCCATGGGAGTGTTTGCCACAACCATTTCCAGTGAGGGGACAAGCTCCTAAATGAGAGTAGGAGGAAGAGATTGAGAAACAACAAGGTGAGTCAACTCTAATGCCTCAACAATGGGCCTCTTTTCATTTATTGCTTTGGGAGTAGAAGTAGTGGGAGGCTATAGAGGTGGAGACATAGAATACTCCCCATGGGGACCTTTTCCTTCGCCATACAATTAGTACCAAGGTCTGAGTAGTTTATTGGGGAGGTTCAATATCCTGATCTTCAGCTTACACCAAGAAGGTATCATCAGACTCAGTAGGTAAAAGTTGGGCATATTCATCCAAAACTCTTCTCTAGAAATAGGAGTGGGAGAGCCATCTTGAGAATGGGGTTGATTTTATTTTCTCTTTCGAGAAGGGAAGGTAGCCGACTATTCTGCCAATGGAAGGGTCAATTTTGACTGCCCCTTTCCCCTAGTCTTATACTTCACATAGTTTTTATAAATTAGGTCCATTCTTGGAGGGAGTGGATCCATCGAGGTGGGCCAAAAATGATCCAATGAGTAGCCCCCACCGAACATCAGTGGATGGTATCTATATTCATGCACTACATGCACAACACCTTCATTGGAGAACTTCAGAAATTTATGAATGAAAAAGGTGATTCCATTCATGGAAGCTAGCCAAGGTATGCCCAACTTCATCTTGAATAAATATGACTCTAGAATAACATCAAAAAATATCTACAACCCTAGGTTCAACTAGGACAAACATAGTTATTGATCCATATGGCTAAAGAGAAAGACCATCATGTGTATGGATGGTAGATTTTTTTCTTCATACTCCTTTATATGTAATGAATTAAGCCACAACATCTCTTTTGTAATGACATTCACTCAACTCATGGGGTTGACTAAGACCCCTATCACAATGTTACCATTGAGGTGAGTGGGAATGTAGAGGGGAGAGGGCTTGTTATTTAATGGAAATCCTATGATGTGAGTGTTACATCCAGGGATCCAGGTGCAGGTTGCGTGGTAGGAGTAACTGTTACCATATTAACATACGCCTTAAGTTGAGTGGTATAATCGGAGGGATCAATAATCATGTTGGAAAAGTATGACGTAAACAGGTTCATGTATATCTACAACTCACTATTCACTTTCACCACTATTTTGTTTGTATTTTGTTTACTTCCATCAAGATGAATAGTACCATCTTTGATGTGGTCATGTATCTCATGGTGTAGGTGCATACAATGTTCAGTATCATTTCCATTAACTCGATGGTACTAACAAAAGGTATTTAGATCATACCAACTAGGGAAAGGTTCCTTGAGAGGTTTTGGGTTCTCTAAGGTTATGATTTTATCATTCAACAACTTCTACAAGATGGAGGAATAAGATTCTACTAACTTTGTGAACTTTCGGTTGTGTCTAAGGATGTTATCGTTCGTAGTAGCTACTGCATTCACAACAGGCTTACCTTTTTCAGAGATCTATACAATGGACTTTCCTTCTAAATGGGAGCATGACGAAGATCCCCCAAACTAAAATACTAACTATTGATACTCTCGTAATGTAGCACAAAAATATGCAAAATAAGGATATTTCATAATGGAAAATTTTTCCTACCAATATCTTTGCAAGTTCCCTATGAACACCTTTAGCAAGTCAAAATCAGGCAAGGAATACAATATTTGTGAGAAGAGAGTTTGGTATTGTGCTATAAAATATATAATCTTTTTTTTATCACCTTATTTGTATCAGACAAGATCAAAAAAGGTCATCTTTGGTTTGATGTTAGCTTGGAATTGTCATAGAAACTAGTTTACAAGTTGATTGAATGAGAAAATAGAATTATCAGGTAAGGAATAGTACCATTTAAGTGATGTATCCTTAAGAGATTGAGAAAAAAAGTTCACCATCAATGCATCATGATGGAAGAATTTAGTACACAGGGCATTACAGTCAGACACATGTGTTTGTGGGTTCCCTTTGCCACCAATTTTTCAAATTTGGGGATCTCCATTCCTTGGGGGAAATGAGTGTTTAAATTGCTAATGACAAAGGGTTATGTCAAAATAAAGGATGAAATATAGGTTGGGTAGAGGCTTGGGAGAGACTCACTAGTTGGCTTTGCATCTTTCCCATATTCTAAAGAAGAGTATTTAGGATAGGGTCTTGGGATGACAAAGGTCTAGTGGGACCTCCTCCAAAACCACCGGTGTGACCACTACCAGAACCACTACCAAATCCACCTTAGATTTTGAAGCCACCACCATGGCCTCCACCGGAACCACCTCCACCAATGCCACTTCCACCACTAAAGCCACTACCACTACCAAAGCCCCCACCACTCAACTTGCCAAAACCTCCACCACTAGAGGTGACAAGAGGGGTGAAGCTAAACCCTCAGAGTACTTTGTTCACTTTGATAGTTTTGGATCTCTTAGAGGTAGAGGGGATGTTGATCGAGGGGACTACGTCAACCATGTACACATACATGGGAGGCATTGAAATTTCTAGCTATCTCTCATGATCTTCAAAAGTGGCCCCTTGTATAATGTTAGGATTGTTTGGAGGAGCACATGCTTCAGTTAGACTAGAGAGATTGGTTGAGAGTTCTATGCATGTTTTGTCTTTTCCAACCATATACTTTATTTCATTGATAACCCTAGTTCCCTAGCCATCTTTGAGTACTTTTCCAAGTGATTCTCCAAGTCACCTAGTCCTTTTTAATAGTAGAAATATCTTCAAAAGGAATGTGAACAACCTCGTACATTTCTACCGATGACAGTGTAGGAGATGTAGGAGGAGTGGGGGAATGGCCAGTTTCATCAGAGATCCCTACCTCACTAACAACTACTCTTGGGAAGTAAGACCAATGGTGGACCCAACAAATATTCTTGTAGAGAAACCAGTAGTGACCTCTATCCTTTCCATCGTAAGGTTTTGTACACTTCTCCTAACAATATACTCGAAGGTTGTGGACTAGGTTGTGATGCTTATAAAAATTCACAACAATCAGGGGCACAATGATCACAAGGTACAAGGGAAAATCCTCAACACTAATGAATGAGCAGATGTTGGTTGATGCCAAGATCACCAAAAATGCAAGAGAGGGGGACCAACCATGTCAAGGATTGACGTCATGGAGATCCAAGAGCAGAAGGCTGCCCTAACATACCTCACTCCAAAGGGATGAGAATGATGAGGACTATAAAGTACTTCAAGCACTCTTCAAACCTGAAATCCAAACTAGGGCTAGGCAAGCCAGTTTTTGGGTACAGTATTGCACCTTGAGTAGCTCTTTGCCCAAAGACAAAAGTGTGGTTCTAGGACAACAACATAGCATGGTGGAATCTTTTAGGTGCGCTAGCAGCTGTACAAATAGGGGATAGAGATTACAATATGAACCATTATAAAACAAGTTGACGACCTACCTAATGACTCCCAAATGAGCAAAAAAAAATTATAAAGTATGAGAAATACAAACATAGGTGATAAAGTAAATAGATGAGAGCTAAAATAATGTAGATGATCTCACCAAGGTGCCAGTTCGCTAGCTAGCTCCAAAAGTATGTTCTCCTGCACACAAGAAAGAGGGGAAAATTGTTGGGGTTGTATAGGGTCTTGCCTTAGTTAGACCCCCATTTTGGTGTTTCCACCTCCATGGACAGCCAGATAGCAATGATAAAGAAATATACAATAAAGAAGTAATAAAGGAAGGAATGCAAATAACACTACCAAACAGTAAAGAGCTACTCAACAAAATCATAAAGGAGAGGAGAAAAACATTACCACATCCACCAAGAGCTCACTATCCAATGGAGGACAAAGAAGGCTTGAACAATCACCACAACCTCAACTACGATGAAGGGAGGTCTTGCAAAACCTCAAACCCACACTACAATGGCTTGCTTCATGCTTGCTTTGCAGAGTTGACAGAGTGTTGCTGCTACAATGGAGTGTTGAAAATGTTGGAAGTGCTTGAGAATGTGAAAGAAGGATGGATTGAATGCTTAGATGTTGCAAAAAAGAGATGAGTTGAATGAAGAATGGATGAATTTGAAGGAGAAGGAAGAATCTATTATTTTCAGGGTTTGTTGGTCAAAGAGAGATGTTACAAACATTCCCAATAGGAAGTGTAATGCCTCTGCCAACTTTAGATGCAAGAATCCATCAAGGACGTAAGCATGCCACGTGGATGTCTGCTCATCATGCATGCATCCCTTACAAATATTCTTCTATGGACACAAAGGATAGATTCCAAGTGGAAGGAAGGCAACTCGTTGATGTTGATTTTTTCCTTTGGATTTATTTTTCTAATGTGAGGATGCACAAAAGGGGAATTTGCATAAGAGGTGAAAATTCGATCCCATACAGGTTGAAAGTAAGAAAAAATATAAAGGAAAACCTAGAGGAAGCAAATGAATATGTCAAAAATTTGAGAAAACAAATCAAGAAATTTAAAGAAAGACATAGAGAAATCAATAAATAGTTGAGGCAAGCAAATGAAGACATCACTAGACTAAAAGTATGAGTGGAAGAAAAGAAAAGAATTGAGGATTATTTGAATATATTGATACAAAGTAAGAATAATGAATGCACAAGACTTGAACAAGAAGTGGTAACTATAAGATCATATTTGGAAAAAGTAAGAGTTCATGAGGAAAAATTCAAAACAATTTCTACGATGCTTGATGAACTAATAGCAAGACAAAAACCATCTAAAAATAACAAAGGTTTGGGACTTGAAGAAGGAGATAGCTCAATGGATAATCAAACCCCTAACAAGGTTGACAATCAAAAGAAGATTCAAGACAATGGAAAAAAAATTAGAAATGAAAGAAGCAATTCCAGAAGATCCCCTTTTAAACAACCAAATGCTCAAAGGTACCCATCTTTTAATGGTTATTATTTTTCTTGCAATAAATTTGGACATAAGGAAATATATTGTAGAAGTAGAATAAATCAAAATGTTGGATTCCTTCTTTGGACAATGTTTTGCATGCAATAAATTTGGACATAGAATTATTGAATGCATAAATTAGGTGATGAACAGATATAATGGTGGTAGAATGATTCATTCTTTCAATGGTTACTGTTATACATGCAATGCATTTGGTCATAAAGCTAACTAGTGCAGATCAAGATAGAATAGAAGTTAGTTTGGTCAAAAAATGTTGTATGCTACAATTGCAACAAACTTGGACACATTTCAAGATTTTGCAGAGGTAAGAATGGAAGATAGACCAATCTATTAAAGAGGAATGAACCTGTGAAGAAGATTGATCCTACTAAAGGAAAGAAGGAAGCAGAGAATATTTGGAGAAAGAAATAGGAACCTGAAAACAAAGATGAATTAAATGTATCTATACCTCCCTTTGGTGTAGATAATTCTCTTGGAAATTAAACCTAGACATGGGCTTAGGGGGAGCAATAATAAAAATATATAAAAACCCCATAGCAATAAGAGGTGTCAAGGAGTGACATGAAGATATATGTTGTAAAATGATGTGATTAAGATTATGGAAAAGAAACTTGAAGAAAATATGCAAACTTGAAGAAATATAGAGAATTTTAGGGTTTACAATGTATTAGTGAAGGGTTATCAACTTTTTGAAAATTAAATCATTTAATGCAAAATTAGGGAAAATCAAAAAGATATAAAGTGAGTTTCTAAGTCAATTTTAATCACATTTGTGCATTTGAAGAAAGTAGAGTGAATTGAATTTTTTTTGAAGGAGATTCAAATAAATTTGGTGTAAACCCTAGATCTCGTTGTGCACATAAAAGGTATTTACAACTATTTGTGCTTTGCAAGTTTGAAATAGAAGAGATTTCATAAGCATTTAATTTTTAATTGAAGATAAAATGGCTAGCCCAACAGTTTTCAACATTACTAAGAGGCATAGACCAAAAATCAAGAAATATCCAATTAAAATATTTGATAATGAACCCAGCAATGTGTTTCTAAGAATTCCATATAGGGTTTTACCTATTTAGGATATTAGGGAATACATGAGAAATTAGAAGAGTATAATTACTAGATGATCAAGGATCTATGGTCTAATGAGCTAACTAGATATGATTTACTCATGAAACTTAATACATTAACCTAGTGTGAAAGAAGCTTTATATCTAGAACTAGTTTTCTAACTATAGTTGTGATGTGGATGCTAAATATGTAAGGCTAGCATTGAGTAGAATGCATGAAAAATTCATGTGGACTAACATTCCTAGACTGATAACTAAGGAGGTGATCAAGGCAGTGATAGGGTTGTGTGATGCTAGACCTATACTAGCTGTTAAATCTATGAAAAATGAAGTTGTTTCGGATTTAATTGATGTCACTTTTGATAGGAGAGATTTGACGATAAAACCAATCAAAATAATCTTGTTGTAAAATATGCTTCAATGGTAATAGGAAAAAAAATTTACTTTACAAATAAGGAGAATTCAATTTCTGCAACTGCCATCTATGTTGTACATGAAATGGTAGACAATGGGAAAGACTATGATCTATGTGAGTTTTTTTGACAACAAATCCTTGAGAACCTAAAACAAACCAGAGAAAAGAAATATTCATTTAAGTTTGTAACTTTGGTAGTGTGTTTACTATTTTACTTTTTAAGAGAACTTCTTAGAAGAAAAGGTGTAGCATGGGACATGAGAAGACCCATGGGACATAAAATTATTGACTATATGCATAATTTAGGTGACCTAAAAGCTTAGGATGACTCATTGACTACATTATTTTCACTATTTTAGAAGAACATGCATGAAAGAGAAAGAGTTCTCAAGAAACTTGTAGAGAAATATGTGAAGGAGATTAGTTTCCTTGTCTCAACTGATGTATGCATTATTGAGGCTATTGAACCAAGAACAACGTGGATTGGGCCTCTTGGATACGAAGTCTTTGAGAAATGATATTGAAGGATACATTGGATTGTTGCTCAAGAGTCCTAAGGACCCCTCTCTACCAAGACATGGAACATATGAAGAAAAATTTTCAATACACTTAGAGTTGAAGAAACCTAAAATTAAGAGGAATGTAAGGAAAAATTTGGAAGAGTTGGCAAGAAGAGAAGGTTATATAGAGGAAGAAATAAAGGAAGCCAAAGTAAGAGAAGCCAACATGGCTAGTGAATCCTCTAGACCAAGGAGATCAAGAAGAAGAACTTCCACCCTTGTCATTGTATTGCCTAAGTCCTCCAAAGCTACTGTAAAAGGGAAGAAGGTGGATACTAGTGCTCTGTTAACTAAAGATGCCATTGCTCCCTCCTTACAAAGTACAAGGATAAGTAAGAGAAAGAATGCACCTCTGATAGCAGCCCCTGCTACCTTTGGAAGAAGAAAGAAGAAAAATTCCTTTAGGGAAAAGAATCTAAGTGTAGTTGTGGAAGAAGAAATTGAGCTTGGGATATAACATGTAGAACAACTAACTAGGAGAGGAAGAAGTAGTGCTACAACAAGTGGTGAAGGTGCTTCAGAAGAAGCAAGAATAGAAGCGAAAAGTCCAAAATTCAACATTGTGGACACTTTTGAAGAAGAAGAAATAGAAAAATAAAAAAGAGGATTTTACTTTACATATTCATAAGAAGCCTAAAAAGATAAAGGAGAAGAAGTCAGAGGAAGGCTTTTCAGAGCAAAAGAAATTAGAGAAAACAAAAAAAACCTCTCGTAAGAGATCATACTCCAATAAAGCTAGATATTTTTGTTAGTAATATGTTAGAGCATGATGAGTTTTTAGAAGGTATTGCAAATTTATATGAAGAAGAAGATGAAGAAGATAGGAAAACAATAATCAAAACTATAATTTAATACATTATTATTTTAGAAACAAATATGAGTAACATTAAGAAGAAGGTCCCTAGAGTGTGTGGGATGCCTTGGTGGAAAGAAGGCATGAAGCAATTGAAACTAAAGATAAGATGAAATTTTATGCCTTTGATAAAATTTTATCCTCCTTATTTGAGGATGACAAGGCTACATTGATTGAAGTATATACTAAAGAATTCATGCTTAAACAAAGATTCACCATTCTTATGGGGAGAGAACAAGAACAAGTAGATCAATTGAAACAAGATATAGTGAAAACTATCAAAAATATAGCAGAAAATATTAGGATGATACCTACTTCATCATCTGGTACTGCTCAAGAAAAAGGATGATGTTAAAGGAAAATTCATTGATGTAGAGGAAAATGTTCCTTTGATTACAAATCTACTAGTTTTCAATGAAGTTTTGGAAGAAGTAAATGAGCATACTACAGAAGAAATTTCATCATTTAAGAATGTGGTATCCTCACCACCACTAGTAGAAGAAACAAATGCTTCCCCAGAGACTTCTACCCCTCCAAAATACATTGAAAAGACCATCGATGTTGATGTTAGCTAGAATGTAGAATAGGAAAAAGAAAAAAAATTATAATTATTGTGTTGAGGACCACCTGGACAAACAAAATGAAGATGCTAGAAATGAAAATGAGGGTAATCAAAATGAGGATGGAGGATGAAAAGAAAATGATAAAAATAGAAAATATGATGAGAATAAGGAGAATGAAGAGAATAAAGAAGAGTCCAAGGTTGAAAATAATGAAGAAGAGTCAAAAAATACCATGGAGCTGCCAAAGCCATCTAGAGAATCTTATAGTAATACACTGAAAGATTTTTTGTCCAAGAAGATAAGGTTCCAACTGGAAATTCCATCCTAGTTGTTACAACTCTTGATGTACCAAGGCAGTGTAGATCTAAACAAGATATCACCAATTCAGAAGTTGGAGCTCAGAGACATCTTTCATGCCTCCGTAAGAAAATAAATTATAGACACATCAAAAGGGGATATAATTACTCAATGAATCTATCAAGTCTATGCAGGATGCTACTCTTGGTACAACCGTTGATAACTCTCTAGCTCCTATAGAAAATATAATTTTTTTAGTTGACTCACTTAAGGAGAATGCCTCTAGTCTGAAGGAATAGACTGAAAAAGAAGTTGAGTCAAGGTTTGCAAAAAAGATACTTTTATTGTTGTAAGATAGATGTGCATATGCACATGAGAAAGTGGAGAAACACCTAAAGTAAAAGAAAGTAAGGATGATGCCAATACTTTATTTTTGTATTGTATGAGGTGGCTAGATGCCACTCAAGGCAATAAGGAATTAATGGACTCTATTGAGTTACAAATAAATAATGCATCTAGAGCCTATGACCCAACATAAGATAGAGAACATATTACTTGGACTTTCATTACTGATCTACATAATAGATTTTCACACTAAAATGGTAGAAAGAAGACATTATAAGGTAGTTTGGAAAGCTTGGGGACTTGGTGAAGACCAAGCATATACCAGTGTCAAGTGCTCTTATTGATGCAGAGAATCTTGTAAAGATAAATTAAAATCCAAGCACTCTGGAAGAGGGAGAGGAAAGTATAATGGAGCTAGAATCAATGTACAATTTTCTTGTTGTAGCCAAACAAACTTGGAATGAAGGGAAGTCTACTTGGAAATCAATTCTTAAGGAGCTAGAAGGTGTCTCCTCCTCTGGTTGAACATTTCTCACTTGTATAGTCTTTCATTTTATCAATTGCTTTCAATTTTTCATTGTACATATGATCAGATCAAACTTTTGGGATAACTCCTTGAGGGGGAGTCAATTTATGTCATTAAGATTACTCACCTATACATATGCATCAAGTTTGAAGTTTACAATTGTGTTACTGGCAATCCTTTGTCCTTTATGTCAAAGGGGGAGAAGTTAGAATAAGTTAGGTGGTTGAGATGATTGGAGAAGTCAATTGAAGGAGGAGATGATGTATGTTTGAATTTTTTCAAGACAGTTGAAGACAATGTATGTTTTTAGTTTTGGAGATTCATTTTTTGCACATATTTCCATCAATGAAAAAGGGGGATATTGTTGAAACAATGAAGAAGGAAATCTGTAATGTGTTGTCATTGATTTCAACATTGAGTGTTGATATCTACTCTAATCGTTTGAACATAATGAAGATAACTTAATCCATTATTTTCATCTACAATTGCTCATGTAGTAAGATATGCTTATAAGGTTATAACATGTTTTTCTTGACTATTATGTGCATCCATGATCAATATTTTACTTATTTCCAATGTATAGTTTCAAAGTTACAAGTGATAGTAGTTTGGTAATCAGTTTTGGTTTTATACAGTCTAAATGGGTATGAGTAATTTTGTCCACGTTCCTCTGATGGTTGGAATTAGACTTTACAATTTTGGAAGATTTTTTATAGATGTTATCACACTACATATTCTAGATGGTGCATGGTTATATGATTAGATGGATTGTTGGTGTGAATTAGTTGGCATATTTTGTGATTAGGTCTAATTGTTGGTTGACCTAATGTTTGATATATGTTGTGGAGAATAAATATGTATTTCAGATACTATTGAGAATTATTTTAGGTCCATGCTGACCTAAATTAAGTATTGCAAATTTTTTTTAGTGTGAAGATTATTTTAATTCAAGTTTGGAGCCAAAAAGGAAATTTTGATTTAATTTTTGCCTACATCTAATTAGGTTAACCTAATTGATGTATGGGGATATATTGGATATAAATGCAATATTTTTTTTTATTAGAAGGGTGATATGATGTGAGATGACATGTTATGAGATGCGAAGATGTGAATTTTGCATGTACATGATCAAATCTATAGTTCGAGTGTTGTGAAAGTTAAGTGACTGTAAAGCAGAGTAGTGTTTTGTATTTAGAGCTTCAAAGGAACTGAATCCAACATAAGGAAGGTGCATTTTGTATCAATTCACATCGTTGATATGTAGCAATTTCTATTTTTGTATCTATCTTTGGTTGTGAGCCCTATTGCATAGTGTGTCTTGGAAGTGAGCCTCTGTAATATCTTATAACTAGTTATAACATATTGTGAGATAATACTCATCGTGGTTTTTCCATTTTTGGGTTTTCCACATAAAAATCCTAGTGTTCTTGTGTCATGTGATCCTGTGGTTATTTCAAGCTTTCATTCATTGTTACAATTATATTTTTTTCTAATTGGATGGTGTATACACCTAAAAATGGTCACATCACAATAGTCTGGTAATTAATTAAATATTTTTAATATTTAATTAAATCTTTGAATTCAATCTGCGTATAAATAAATCTAAATAATTTATTTATATTGTTCATTCTTTCATTTCGATTAAATAAATAAGTTTATTTAATCACTTTTCTTATCCATTTCTTAATTAATTAAATAAAAATTATTATTTATTTATATTAATTATCATATAATCTTGGCTTGAATATTTTATTCAAACAAAGATTAAATATTCTTTTCTTCTAAAAATCCTCTAAATTCTATTCACAATTAAATATTCCAAATATTTAATTGAGTCTTCTATAGTCCTAAAATCAAATATCAAACTCACATAAAATTAAATAAATTTATTTAATTAATTTGGATTATCTCCAACAATTGTGAAATAACTTCAAAATAGAAAATTAACAAATTTCTCTATTTCTGAGCAAAGTTGTTCCCGTGGGTTGAAGACAAACCTCCATTCTTCTCTCCAACCTCCCAACATCTTCCATCTTCCTCTCAACCTCTCCATCTCTCACCATTCAAAATTACCAGACAATCTCACAGCCATTGATCTTTGCCAGTCAGGCCCTTGCCTGTGAAAATCTATAAAAAGGATTGCTGGGTCTTTGAAATAGATAGAAGCTTTTGTATAGGAAAACTATAGTCAATCAGCCTTCCAACATCCATAGCCTCTAGAATCATGGCATAGCATAGCTTAGCATAATAGGAATTCATATCATGGCCTATCATCCTCATATCATAGTTTTAATAGCATCCATAATCCACAACCCCTGTGCATAATCTATAGCCCCTGTGCATATCTGTATACCAACATTTCACTCCACCAGCATATAGGATAGAGAAGTACTCTCCCTTTGCATACTCATTCTACAGGTTGCCATTATGAGAAGCTTTTCTTATACAATCTGAGAGCAGCAGCTTCAAGCAAATCACTGGAGATAGAGGACAATGGAATGATTCTGAAGAAGCTTTGTTTGATCTCTTTTCATTTTATTTAGCTTTCTTTAGTTTAATGTTGCATTGGTGTGTTTTTGTTATCTTATTTTGATACTAACATTTCCCACACACATTTTTGGTGCCCACCGTGGGGCTCTTGCCCCAATTTTAACATATTTTTGTAGATTTTTCTAACAGGTTACAACTGGAAGAGCGTATTAGCCCATCAAACACACTTCAGCGCAGTTCACACCTAGTTTAGCACTCTTTAACTCTATTATAGCACCCTTTAAGGATTCTACAACACTATTTACTCATCTTGCAGCACTATTTACTCATCCTACAATGCTATTTACTCATCCTGCAGTGCTATTTACTCATCCTGCAGCACTATTTACTCATCGTGCAGTGCTCTTTTCTAATCCTACAGTGCCCATTAATGATCCTACAATGCTTGTTAATGATTCTACAGTGCTCTTTAATTTTTCCATAGAGCATTTTTCTTTTAGCGCTCTTGATGTCTGTTTTAGCACATTTTTCTATTTCAGCATAGATTTTCTAAATCTACAACTATAATTTGTGACTTAAGTAAGATTTGACTGGATCTGACGCAACCGCGGCCAGTAAGAGCCTTAAAAGAATGAATCAATCCTAGGATAGTCACTTAATTGGAATGAATCAATCCTAGGATAGTCACTTCATTTTCTATTTTGGACTAAAAAGAACTCCATGCCTTTGTGAAGCAATATCTTCACCTAGCATAGAAAACTATTTATTTGGGCTTAAAATTGAACTCTTGCTTGCTTTGATTAAAAAGTGATAGGCCTATGCTCTCCCCTTAACTAGGTGATAAAAATGACAAACTCATCTATTATATTTCGCACAATTTTAAGCTTTGTTAATACCTTTTAGAAGGCCTGCCGTAGTGGGAAAAAGTACTCACCCTACGAGAATGACCTAAGTGGGAACAACTAAAGCCAAGTTTTCCAACCCACTTTAATCAAATGTGGATGGTTGATGAAAATCCCATTCGACGGTAGTGTGCATTGATAACCATCCCCAAAGCCTTTATTCTAAAGGTTGGAAGGTCTCTCGCGGGAGTCTATCATTTGTTGCACTGAATGAAAACCCTTACTATGAAATTAGTGTAGTATCTAGCCGAAGTCAGTTTCTAAACATCATAATAATCATAGTGTAGGGGACAGAAGAATCTACTCCCAAGATACTCACCATATAACTACCAAGGACCATTTGCTTAGGGGATCCGGTATCCACTTCCATCACTCTAAGTATGCGCCTAGAAAAGACAAAAACACGAGCGCCCCTTTGGGGGTGACATGGCTGTGTGAGTCGACACAGTTCTAAGATGTGGGCTATTGATTATTATGGTGACCTAATTGAGTACTAAGAGTGAGTTTGCTTGAACTATATGTCATATGTAAAACTTGTGAAAACAATTTTTGACAAACATTTTGATCATACACTTAATGTTTAGTATAGGACTTAAAAAACAACCATTCTACAACTTGCTTGATGTGTCTTCAAAACATTAATTTAGTAAAGATCATCCAAAACTCTCGATTACATTAATTACTCTCATGTTAAGAGATTGGAAATCCATAACCTTTGTTAAGAAATCCATTTTCAAATGAATCAAAAAGCCAAAGAAACCACTTAGCTACAATAAAATATTCAAGAAAAGATGATTCTTGTACCAAATTCGAAAGGTTTTACTTAAACATATAACCTTTATCCATCGATATCATGACTGTGTTAGAGGTTTCACTTTTGATTATGCTATAGAACCATTATACTCACGAGCGTTCTTTCAAAGAAGAGCCCTTTCTCAAAGGCACAACCATAGTAGGCATATTCATTTTTGTTATATTCCAAAACCTACAATTGAATATTCTACTCACCCAAATCAATTTTTGCAATAGAGAATTCAATCACATTAGGAATTTCTCACAAATCCATCTTTTTACGAAGCTACGATCAAACTTCATAAAGTGCAAAATCATTTTTCTTGATCTTTTGTTTAATTTCCCACAAACAAGATTTTCATCCTTTCAATTAGGGAAAACACGAGCTAAAGACTAGAAATCTCTTAAAGTCATAGATTTTTCATTCTATCCTGACTTTCATATCCATCAAAAAAAAAATTGCACTATTTCATTCTTTTGATCAAAAGTTAGTAGAATTTGGGGCAAAGCTTATGCCTGTTGTCACGAGATCTCAAAAGCACATAGAAAAAGATGAACAAGAAAGTACCACAAGAAAAATGGGTGATAGTAGTGAGAAGGAAGAGAATCCATTTCATACTGAAGAGATAACAGAAGAAAAGCTTCAAGAAGCAGAGCAAGATCCTCAATTCCATACTCTTATAGAAAGGATTTTAGAATGAAACAAAGAAAGATATTTCCTTTCATTATCTAATCAAGGAGCTAAGTTACCAACCAATTTTGATATAGAAGGGATTAAAGAGAATCCTAAAACTCCTCCTAATGATTTTAGTGCCCTTACTCAACAGATAAAAGAATTATAAGGGAAAATAAAGGAAATACAAGGGGGTGCAACAAAGAAGTATGTTTTGGAAGACATATGTCCTTATCCATTTGATAGGAGTCTTAAAATGATCCCTTTTCCAAAACATTGTGAAATCCCCAAATTTGATAGGTACAATGGGAAAACTAACCCCATTGAACATGTGAGGGATTTTTGAAATATGAGTCTAGAATTCGCTTATGAAGATACCTACTTAATGCGATTGTTTCCATGAAGTTTGGGTGGATAATCCATGGAGTGGATTTCCAAGATCACTCCCCCCATCAAAACCTTTGAGGAGTTAATAATCAGTTTATATCACAATACGCCTACAACATCCAACATCAGATAACCATGCTTGATCTTTGTAAAGTGAAACAAAAAGTAGGGGAATCTTTCACTACATTTTTGGAAAGATGGAGAAGATTGTTTGCACGATATTCCTATCCTGTTCCTGAAAAGGAAAAGATGGATATCTTCATCAATAGCCTAGATCAAGAATTAAGTTATAGGCTTAATCTTCATTGTCCTCCTAACTTTGAAAATTTTATTGAAAATGCAATCACCATTGAAGGGGCCTTAGTCAAAAGAGGAGTGATAAAACTTGATAATTCAACTTCATCCAACTATAACAACAATGATAAAACAAGGTTTTGGAACAAAAATAAATTTTTTGTTAATGATGGTATAGTTGATGCAAACAATCTAAGAAGAAGATCATCTATCTTCAACCTATCAAGTGCTCCATGAAATAACCAACAAGGAAATACCAACCAACAAGGAAACAACAATCAACAAGGACAAAACTCCAATCAAGAAAGCATTGACCAATCAGAACACCAAGAATAATCGTGGTAATTTCAATAACAATCTTGGCAATACCCAAACATCAAATTTACCAAGCCCTCCATTCTTTTCAAATCGACAGAATTTTACCACTTTGGGTCAATCTCTTAAGTCTGCTCTCAAGGAGCTTCTCGATAATAAGGTTATCACCTTACCGCCACAAAGAGATTATGAGCCACAAGTCAAACCACCATCATGGAATGACTCATATTATTGCAATTATCATCGATGTAAAGGTCATAGAACAAATAACTGTCAACCCTTGTGAAATCTAGTACAAGATTTAATTGACAATGGCACCATCACAATTGAAGGACATCATACCAATGATGATCATCAAGCATTCAAAGATCCTTTACCAAACTATCAAAAGGGGGAAACATTAGATACCAAAGTGAAAAGTATAAATAATGTTGAAGACAACATAATCCGCCACATCTATGCAGATGATTAGCTGGTTAATGTTATCAAAATAAAGGAAAAACAAGAATATCAACAGGTTAATGTGACTATGAGAGGACAAGCAAAAGTTGTTTTAAAAGGTAGTTCATCTAAGGTAGCTATTCCTCCTCCAAGTAATTATAATCTAGTTGATCAACTGAGAAAAACATCAGCTCAAATCTCCATCCTTGAACTTCTCAAAATATCCCCCATACACAAGAATATTTTAGAAGAAGCTCTTGTAAACACAACTATCGACACTGATCTGGATGTAAACAAATTTCAAGCCATGGTGGGACATTTGTCTTCCCCCACTTGTCTTTCATTTTTTGAAAAATATGATGCCTCCATGACCCATCTACATAATTCATCGCTTTATCTTGAAGTCATGATCCATAAACACTGAATCAGACATGTCTTGATAGATGGAGGAGCTAGTTTAAACATTTGTACCTTAAAGCTTATACATGCCTTAGGAATATCAAAAAATTACATTGATCCATGAAGGAAAATAACTATCAAAGACATATGATGATGAAGAAAGAGCTTCTAAAGAACTAATAATGCTACCTATCAGAGTGGGACCTATTGTTAAAAATACCTTTTGTCAGGTTCTAGATCATGATCTTTCGTATAGCATACTTTTGGGTCGCCCATGGATTCAAGATATGCAGGCAATACCATCAATGTATCATCAATGCCTCAAGTTTCTATATGATGGACATGAAATAACTATACAAGCTGATTACAATAGCACCCAAACTTGTCCAAATCTTTGAGCAACTCAAGACGCCTTTGTGCCACACAATAGGGAGGCTCTTAATGCTTCTTCTTTCAATCTACAAGGAAAATTGCAAGAATTGATAAAGAATCTTGACACCAGGCTACATTTAAAAGAAAAAGGAGTAGGCAAATATTCGCTATGCCTTTCTACCTTACCTCCTTCTCTGAGGTCACATGGTCAGCCAACCCTATCAAATCAAAAGATCACAATAGCCTCTACATGCCAAGCTTTTGTTCCAATCACAAAGTTTGATGGACAAT
The DNA here is from genome assembly GCA_007258455.2 of Sequoia sempervirens. Classification (NCBI taxonomy): domain Eukaryota; kingdom Viridiplantae; phylum Streptophyta; class Pinopsida; order Cupressales; family Cupressaceae; genus Sequoia; species Sequoia sempervirens. The sequence goes on along the minus strand of VDFB02000008.1, from coordinate 319,534,503 downwards.
TCATTAAAGCTAACACTACTGAGGAAGAAGCCAAAGATAAGGACATCCTAAGTTGGCTATACAAAGATGAAGATGAATCTCTCTTGCACATCAAGTTACCTACCGACCAATATGGCAAAGGGTATACCATCATGCAAAGAATGGGATATGAAGGAAATGGTCCTATAGGAAAAAGAAAAGAAGGAATCGTTGAGCCAATTCAACCTATTTCAATACATCCAAAAGATAAAATAGGACTGGGATATGGTAAGGATACAGAAAAGTCAATTTCACAGCAAGCACAACAAGCTCATGAAGGAGAATCAATTTCAAATAAACCCCACAAAGATGTCACTCTACAAAAATTTTATGAATCAGTTTTCCAATTGCAGAATGGTTTAGACACTGATTCTAATGAATATGAATGGGACACCATCTATAACGATGAATTTTGGAGAGAAAAATAAGTTGATACCATACACAAGTATGCACCCACTCTCATACAAGGAGAAAGCTCGGGAACACAATCACTTGAATTTGAACCATGATATGAAGATGACTCAAGTGAGGATGATTCAGATTTTAATGAGATTGATAATCGACAGGAGAATACCATCATAGACCTTGTCCATCATGAAAATTACAACCATATCATGACTTTGATAGCTCAAGGCCTTACCCAACCTAATGATTCCATGCCTTTAATCTATCTGAAACTTATTGATTGGGACAATGATGTGCCTATCTATATCCCTACATTCCATGATGATGAGGATATTGTACATTTCCTTTGTTCATCTAATGAAGAAAACAATTGTTTCATCCAAGAATCTCATACTCAAGATTTTGATAGGGAGGGTGTCAAGTCTCTTAGCTGCAAAATAAATGAAATAAAAGATGGATCTATTGGTGAAAACCAAAAAATGGTAGTGGTAGATCAAAACAAGAGAAAAATAAAGAGTGAATCTGATGGTGAAAACCTTTTTGAGGCACTAAAGGATGAGAAACTTGACACTCTTCCCAAACATTATCAAGAAAGATCTTCTATTTTGATTGAGCCCATAGAATCAATCAACATAAGTACAGTAGAGCAGCCAAAAATCTTGCAACTTGCAGCATCCTTAACAGTGGAAGAAGTACTAAAATTTATAGAGTTCTTGAAGGAGAATCAAATCAATTTTGCTTGGTCATATGCCAATATTCCAGGGTTAGATCCTAATCTGATAATGCATCATCTATCTATAAACACAGGGGAAAAACCTGTGAAGCAAAAACTCAAAAAAATTCATCCACATTTTGCATTATTGGTTAAAGAAGAGTTAAATAAGCTTTTAGATGTTGGATTCATATGGTCTATTGACTATGCAGAATGGATCTCCAATATCGTACATGTTTCAAAGCCAGACGGAAGGATTATAATTTGTATAGATTTCAAAGATTTGAACAAAGCATGTCCCAAAGATGACTTCCCTTTGCCAAACATAGATATGATTATTGATTTAATTGCTAGTCATGCAATGTATTCATTAATGGATGGATTTTTAGGGAACAACCAGATAAATATTGCACCAGAGGATCAAGATAAAACAACATTCACATGCCCTTGGGGTACCTATTGTTGGAATGTCATGCCATTTGGGCTTAAGAATGCAAGAGCGACTTATCAAAGAGCAATGACAACAATTTTTCATGATATGATGCATACATTCATGAAAGACTATGTGGATGACTTATTGGCCAAATCTAATACAAGAGAAGGACATCTAGAAATCTTGTCAAAAATCTTTGTCAAAATAGAGAAATTCAATGTTCGCCTCAATCCAAAGAAATGTGTTTTCGGCGTTAAATCTGGAAAACTCCTGGGATACATTGTTTCAGAAAAGGGAATAAAGGTTGATCCAAAAAAAGTACAAGATATAATGGACATGTCACCACCACGAAATATTAGTCAGCTTTGATCACTGCAAGGATGACTACAATCCATCAGGAGGTTTATAGCTCAACTAGCAGACAAAAGCTTACCATTTACCCATCTATTGCATAAAAATGTCCCATTCAAATGGGAGGAAAAGTGTGAAGCAACATTTAATCAAATCAAGCAATATCTCATGAGTCCACTAGTCCGAATTCCACCAATTCCAAGAAAACCACTCATACTCTATATTTCAGCAACAAAAGTATCTTTGGGAGCGTTATTAGCACAGGAGAATTATATAGGAAAGGAAAGAGATATATACTATATCAGTAGAACTTTAACAAGTCATGAACTAAACTACACTTTCATTGAAAAAGCTTGCCTAGTAGTAGTGTTTGCTTCTCAAAATTTGTGACACTATATGTTGGCTCATACAGTTAACCTGATAACCAAAATTGATCCACTAAAATATCTCTTAAGCAAAGCTACCTTAACAGAAAGACTTGCAAAATGGGTAATAATCTTAAGTGAGTTTGACATTCACTATGTAGATCGAAAAGCTATAAAAGGATAGGTCATCGCAGATTAGTTGGCCAAAGCACCTTTATAAGAAGAAAACCCAATGCACATAGAATTTCCTAATGTAGACATCTTTACAACAACAATTAAGAAATCATGGACATTGTACTTTGATGGATCCTACACACAACAGGGCTCGGGGGCAGGGATTCTTTTTATCACACCTGAAGGACATACCATTCCAAAATCATATCGGTTGATGTTTCCCTACACAAATAACATAGGGGTATGTGCAGGATCATGATGGGCCAAAAAGTGGCAATATGATGGGTATGTGGTTGATAGCCTTTTTCTTACCCAAAATTGATGAAACAAAAAGGGTTTTTAAATGAGATTCTTAGCTTTCCAACAATATAAATTATGCCTTACTTTGAGTTTAATAAGTAATTATTATTCATTTTCTATTTGAATTATGACTAAAGTCCTCATTGATAGGCTAATTGAAAAACATCTATAGCTTCAAATGGTGTCACATTTTTGAATCCAAAACATGCATCACATTCTATGATTTGCATACTATAGGATTAAAAAATAAAAATTGAATTTCATAAATTTTTTGACCAAGTTAAGGTGGTCAAACATATGAGTTTTTATATTTTTTTAAAAGTTGTAAGAAAAAATCATAATTAATTATTTACTTGAAAAAAATTAAAAAAATATATGTATCACATCGGAGCATGAGCCCTCTACTTATATCTAAAATCTTATAAAAAAATATTATCATTTTATTGTGGTTAGGGTGGTCAAACATACACCTACTTCTTATTTTTTCCCTGAAATTTAAGTACTATGCATTGAAATTTCAAAATTTCAACAAATAGATTTTTTATTTTTTTAAACAAACCTAGTAGTTTAGAAACTACATTCAATTTTCTACAGATTCTATTCTTACATATTTTTGAAATAATATAGATAACTTATTCAAAATTTTACATCAAGTTGCCTAACTCTGATTTTTCTGAATTTTTTGCCACTTCAGGGCCTATTTTTTCCATGATGATCCTGCACATACCCATAGAAAAATATGAAGCATTGCTCATAGGAATAAAGGTAGCATTGGAATGGAGAATTACAGAGCTGCAAGTCTACGGTGATTCACAACTAGTCATTAATCAAATCAATGATGATTATTAGACTAAAGATGATAAGCTGCTACCTTACAAGAACATGGTGGATGATTTTAAAAAGTATTTTGTGGAAATCAAGTTTTCACAAATCCCAAGGATTGATAATAAAGTTACAGATGCAATGGCTACAATTGCTTCCTTGTTACAATTATCAGAAAATAAAAAATGGTATGAATTCTTGGTGGAACAATTGTTTTCTCCCACCTATGATAATCCTGAGACCCAAGTCATATGCCATTTAACCGGTCATGATTCACCTTTATATGGAAAGACTTATACCTACCTGAAAAATAACATCTTACCTCCGAATTTATCTTGAAACCAAAAGGAATTTCATACGCCAATCATCCCACTATACCTTGATCGCTGATATCCTTTACCGACGTGGTCTTGATGGTAAGCTCCTTTGATGTCTTGAACATGATGAATATGAAAAATCCTTACAAGAGGTTCATAGTGGTATTTGTGGAACTCATTCAAGCGGTTTAACCTTAGCCAAGAAACTTGTTAGAATGGGATATTATTGGCCTACCATGGAGAGAGAATCTTTTACTTTTGTCAAGAAGTGTTCTAAATGCTAGATCCATGGGAATCTTATTCATGCACCTGCATAGGAACTATAGCCTTTCACTTTGACATGGCCTTTCTCTTAGTGGGGACTAGATATTGTTGGAAAAATTCATCCTTCATCATCAAATGGGCATAAATTCATCATCACAGCTACAGAATATTTTACAAAATGGATTGAAGCTGTTCCTTTGACGAACGTGACTGGTAAACAAATCTCTTCATTTATCATGAAACACAAATTTATGAAAATCCTGTTTGTTTTTAACAACTTTAGAAGCAAACTTATCAAACTGTTTGTTTTTCATCATCATGGGAAAATAAATTTATCAAAATCCTGTTTGTTTTTAACAACTTTAGAAGCAAACTTATCAACAACCTATTTGTTTTTCATCATCATGAAAAGCAAATTTATCAAAATCCTGTTTGTTTTTAACAACCTTAGAAACAAACTTATCAACAAATTATTTTTTTTTCATCATCATGGGAAAACAAATTTATCAAAATCCTATTTGTTTTTAACAACTTTAGAAGCAAACTTATCAACAACCTATTTATTTTTCATCATCATGAAAATAAAATTTATCAAAAATCCTGTTTGTTTTTAACAACCTTAGAAGCAAACTTATCAACAAATTATTTGTTTTTCATCACCATGAAATGCAAATTTATCAAAATATTGTTTGTTTTTAACAATTTTAGAAGAAAACTTATCAACCTATTTGTTTTTCATCATCATGGAAAACAAATTTATCAAAATCTTGTTTGTTTTTAACAACCTTAGAAGCAAACTTATCAAACAACTATTTGTTTTTCATTAACTTGAAAGAAAATTTATCAGCTACTATTTGTTTTCCAACAACCTTGGGAACAAATTTATCAAACAAACATCATCAAATCAAGGCAACACAATACACAAACAATCAATACAAAGTCATGCATTTTATCACATTTTATCATTGTAGGGGCAATTTAGGTCATCAATTTTTCACCTCACGTCTTTCCACATCAATTTATTCACATCATCATTTTTGAATGATGAATCGACATTTTAAAAATCATAAAAATAAAAAAATAGCAAAAAATCTAAAAATTCAAAAGATTTCAAAAAAATCAAAATCTTATTGATTCATCGTCCGAGGGGGCATATACCTATCATCGTTCGACAATCAACATTTGGGGAAAATTTAAAAATTCTTTGAAGCAATGCGTAAAACACATCACTTAAAAGAGCAGCAAAATGTATACACCTAAAAATGGTCACATCACAATAGTCTGGTAATTAATTAAATATTTTTAATATTTAATTAAATCTTTGAATTCAATCTGCATATAAATATATCTAAATAATTTATTTATATTGTTCATTCTTTCATTTCGATTAAATAAATAAGTTTATTTAATCACTTTTCTTGTCCATTTCTTAATTAATTAAATAAACATTATGATTTATTTATATTAAATATCATATAATCTTGGCTTGAATATTTTATTCAAATAAAGATTAAATATTCTTTTCTTCTAAAAGTCCTCTAAATTCTATTCACAATTAAATATTCCAAATATTTGATTAATTCTTCTAAAGTCTATTCATAATTAAATATTCCAAACATTTAATTGAGTCTTCTATAGTCCTGAAATCAAATATCAAACTCACATAAAATTAAATACATTTATTTATTTAATTTGGATTATCTCCAACAACCGTGAAATAACTTCAAAACATAAAATTAACAAATTTCTCTATTTCTGAGAAAAGTTGTTCCCGTGGGTTGAAGACAAATCTCCATTCTTCTCTTCAACCTCCCGACATCTTCCATCTTCCTCTCAACCTCTCCATCTCTCACCATTCAAAATTACTAGACAATCTCATAGCCATTGATCTTTGCCAGCCAGGCTCTTACCTGTGAAAATCTATTAAAAGGATTGTCGGGTCTTTGAAATAGATAGAAGCTTTTGTACGGGAAAACTATAGTCAATCAGCTTTCTAGCATTCATAGCCTCTAGAATCATAGAATAGCATAGCTTAGCATATTAGGAATTCATATCATGGCCTATCATCCTCATATCATAGTTTTAATAGCATCCATAATCCACAGCCCCTATGCATAATCTACAGCCCCAGTGCATATCTGTATACCAACATTTCACTTCACTAGCATATAGGATAGAGAAGTACTCTCCCTTTGCATACTTGTTTTGTAGGTTGTCATTTTGAGAAGCTTTGCTTATACAATCTGAGAGCAGCAACTTCAAGCAAATCACTGGAGATAGAGGACAATGTAACGATTCTGAAGAAGCTTTGTTTGATCTCTTTTTATTTTATTTAGCTTTCTTTAGTTTGATGTTGCATTGGTGTGTTTTTGTTATCTTATTTTGATACTAACATTTCCCACACACAGATGGATTATGATTAAATGGTTTAATGGAATACTGATTCCCCCCCCCTCTCAGTGTTCTAGGTGTTAAACAAGGTTAAGGAATTTAACAAATGGAAGTCTAACTTCAACAATATGTTAGCTTCCTTATGTGCCTCTATTTTCTCAATTGATGAACCTGATTCAACTTTGTTGAATAGAGACATGGTAAATTTAATAAAGTTGGAATCAAATTTGGATAGCTTTAGTAAAGAGACTAAGATTGTTTTGGATGCTAGATACACAACACATGTAAAAAAGGTAGGAAATATTTTTTAATTCCAATGCCATTCAAAAGAGATATATGCTTCATGGTTAGAAAAATGTAAATAGTTAAATCATCCTCTCATGTCAGTATGGGTCATCCGATTTTTCTTCATTGATAATTCAAAGTCACGTTTTTCTTTAGCAGCTCCAAAAACCTTGTTTTGGCTCTAAAATGTGAAGGGAAATTATTGGTAGGGAAAGTAATAGAGTTAAGATATAATACAATCAAACCTACCACAAACCACCATAGGAGGGTTGTAGAGCTTAAGGTCAATAGGAAACCTAATGGAAGAGATGTAGTTTGTAAAGGACATCTCCCAAGGAGAATATATGTATAAGATAGAATATAATGTAACAATAGTAGTAGATATAAGAGATTTTCAATAATAAAAGAATACATATAGAAGAAGACTATAAAAAAAAATATGTATGAATGGTAAGATAAATAAATGATGTATAAAGAAAACCAAAAGAATGATGAGAATGTAATATAAAGCATATCACTATACTAAAATTTATCAAGTTGTATACTATGTTATGGATTGTTCATTAATTTCTGGTTATGATTTATCATGATATCTTGTTTGATTTTGTATTGTAACTTAACGTATGATTCATTTCCTATTGCTAAGTATGGGGTATAAATACAACACATATAGAGAATACTTGGGGCATATAAATACTGTCTATAATCACTAACTTTTCTTGCTAACATTGGTTATGTTGTTGGGATATTGGCTAGGGTAGTACAAAGGAAATAATAAATCAAAATTAATATTTTGATCCAAACAAGGATATTAGGAAGAAATATGAAAAAAAATAATTATAAATTATGACACAATATCCTTGGTGTCACCCTTGTGAGAGGGGATTAGGAATTCAAGTATGGTGAATGGAAAGGGGGGTATCCAAAAGGAGTCCCTAAAAATATGTGGCTAATAAATATAGATACAAAATAACTACCATGGGATAAAATAAAGGAGCAATTTAATACCATATCATAATCAACCTTGGAAAAAGGAGATAAAAATAATTAGAGAGAAGATTAAGCTAATGAGAAAAAAAAACATGAGGATAAAACATAGAAACAAAATGTTGAGAGATAAGAAAAATGCCAAAAAATAATGGATGATGTGAAGAAGAGAAAGTGAGAATTCCAATATGGGTGCTACCAAAAAGAAGAAAGGAAAAATAAATGAAGAATGGAAAACTCCTAAGAAGACGATCTCCCATTGAGAAAAAGTATGAGAAATTTTGAAAAATTTAGAAAGGAGAACAAAAAACTATAGGGTATCAAGGAAGGAATTGGTAGAGGGATTTGGAAGTAGTGAAGCTCCAATAATATCACATTTTACCAAAACATCACTATTAGAACTAGACCTATCAAGTATTACAATCAAATTAGATGAAAAATTTATAAAATTATTAAAAACCCAATTTAAATGCTATTTTCTATTGAGAATTATTTTGAAAAATTAGTTAATAGGAGTGTAAGAAAGTTAAGGAAAGAAGATATAGAAGAAAATAATTTCATATTTAACTTGGATAAATACTTTTCAATGATAATAAACAAAATTTCATTTACAAATCAAAATACATCACCAAAGATGAAACATAATTTTGAAGAGACACACATTGTGGACCAAGACCCATCCCCCATGATGTATAAAGCTATAATAATATGAATTCAATAGTTATTACAAGAAGAAATTAAAAAATTATAAGAATAATTTATGTAGTGTAGAAAAATGTACACCTTTAGATTTTCACACTATGTTTGGGCCCCTTAATTAAGACTCTAATTGGCCCAATTATGCTTTGAAAAGCCTAATTAATCATGTTTTCCAAAAGGGAAACTTATATTAAACAATTTAAAATATTAATTAAATTGCCTTGGAAGTTGAGTGTCCTATATTTAGGTCCTAGGACCCATTCGCCCAAGGGCGAATGGGTCCCCCTTAAGTTGAGGATCTCAATTTTTAATATTTTTTTGGAAGCATTTTATGCTTCAAATTCAAATTGCAATTGTTGGAATTTGATGTTTAATTGTCAGGAAATTAGAAAAGTACCTATAATATATAGTTACTTTATCAATTCAAAACATCTAGCATTATAGCAACTTTCAAAAGAGAAAATATTATTGTCAAAATTGCTCAAAAGAAAATTTATTAGTCTTTTACATTAGCATTCAAGATCTCAAGCATCATGTCAAAGCTATTTTCATCTATGCATGTTTTTGGAGCTAACATTATGATGTGGATTTCAAGAATTCAAGTCAAAATTCAAGCATCAAGATCAACATCCAATCAAGCCATTTCATGCAAGATCATGACCTTGGAGAGAGGTGTTAGACATTAGTCCTCTAAGTGTTTTCATTCAAGGTTTTAGTGAGTTGAAACATAGAATTTTTCATTTTGTGGTGTAGATGGAAGAAGATTAGTTCTTGAACAAAGTTAAGTTTTTGTTGATACATCATGGTGTAGCTTTGTCTAGGTTTTTGTTTTTCTAATGCAATTTAGGATTGGAATGATTATAACATGTATAATCTATTTAATTTGTATTTCAGTGACAAAAATTATTGTATTTTGGTATGGTATGGAATTTGGGTAGGGGTTACTTATATTTTTGTTTTTAGAAGAAGACATTCAGATAGTTAGTATGTTGGGCAAAGATTTTGGTTTGCCAAGATATAGTTTTATGATATATCAGTATGTAAACATTTTATATATTAATATATTATAGGCATATCTTTCCTTTTATCAAAAAAAAAATCCTTCATCCACTACTACACAAAAGGCCAAAAATAACATAAAGCTTTGGTAAAAAAAAAAGGGTAGATAAACTAATGATGAGAAATCAAATATTACAAAATAGACACAAGAATAAATAAAATAAGCCACTAAAAATACTATGAAGTAGTAAAGGAGCAAGAAATGGGATATATATACATCCCATCTTCCCCCTCTAGAGATACACATACTTCTGTTGATCAAGAAGTACAATCTCAACCACCACCATCTCTATAACAACCCTCCTCATCTACAACATCACCAATGTTGTTCATAAAGGAATTTTTGGCACAAAAATAAATCCAACCTATGGACACTCCACAAATTCTATAGCTTCAACTAGTAGGTTCCTAGGTGGATCTTTCTAACATTTCTCCCTTATGAAAATATTAACTTGGGGATATTTTTCATCAAACCACTAGGGGATGCATTTTAAAACATTTAGGAAACAAAAATTAGTTATAGGGAGTCATAAGTGACATTCAAAAATAAGTTTCCACATGTCAAGGAAGATTCCCCTTAGCCATTAGAGTTACAAATCAAAATTCTAGTAGATGGCTTGATACACATGGAATAAAAGGTGGCCTCCCTCTACCAGATAATTACCACTAAATTCACCAAGGAAAAGATGGAGGAAAGAAGGAATAAGTGTGCAACTACTCATACCATATTGGAATCCAATATCATCACACTAAAAAATATAGAAAATGATATCAATGCCTTACATCAGTTCTATCTACAATGGCCTAATCTCACCAAAAACCTCAAAATCCAAGTGGATCAACTTAAACAAGGAATTGTTCAACTAGGGACTTCCTATGCTTCTCTAATAGATATAGATGGAAAGATAAGAGCCCAACTATGAGCATTTCATGTCTAGTTGTAGAAGATACAAGACCATCGAGAAAAGTTAAAGAACTACTTCAAATCATTAAAGGAGGTAGTAAGATTATAGTTGGCACATGTAATAGGTCTAATAAGGGATGCAAAAAAAGACTAAACAAATTCAAATTACCACCACCTTGTTGGAAGTAGACAAGCTCCTAACATAGATCAATGTATAAAACCATCACCTCCAACAAGATATATTTTAGTGGGAAAGTAGCTTCATTAAATTTAAGGAGATTTACAAAAATATCCTTCTAGAAAAATAAACACAATTTGCATGTCTTGAGGACAAGACATAGTTTTGAAAAGATAGATGATGTTGGTAGGGAAAATGGCAGAGCCAAGGTACAATACACCACATCCTACTACAATCCACCATAGAAGGGTTGTGGTTTATAATAGACACATCCCAATAGGAGAATATATGTATAAGATAAAATAGAATGTATAAATAGTAGTAGATAAAAGAGAGATTGGATAACAAAAGAATATTATATAAGGAAAAATGTATGAATGGTAATATAGATATATGTTGTATAAATATAACCAAAGTAATGATGATAATGTAATATAAAGCATCTTAATATACTAAAATTTATCAACAAGTTGTATATTGTGTTATGGATTATTCATTAAATTTTGGTTATGATTTATCTTGTCATCTTATCTGATTTTGTATTGTAACTTAACCTCTTATTCCTCTCCTACTACTAATTCTAGGGTATAAAGACAACACATAGAGAATACTTAGGGAATAGAACTCTAATATTTGATCCCCAACTTTTCTTGCTAAGAATTTGTCTCAAGTCATGAGTTGTTATACCCCTTCCATTTCAACATGATTTTGGTTGGAAAGTGTAACTCACGACACATGTATTGGCTCATGAGCTTGCATACTCACTTAATCTATAAAATGAGAATTGAGACTAATTGTAAAGAAATTTTGAAAATTTAAATTTGGGAAATATGTTTAGTTTGTAGTGTGTCTTAAGATATATTATCAAGGTATGTAAATAATTATTTGTAACACCAATATACATTTTTATCAAGGCATATATGAAAACATGCTTTAGTGTGTTATAATTTCAAACTTTGTAATGCAATTATTCTTCTGAATAAAATGATAAAGTATTGTGGAGTTATTTGTTGCAAATTTCTTGAATTGTGTGTTTTTATTGATAGATTATGTTTAATGAATGTAATAATTTATTTCATGCAAAATACAAAGGATATTGTTCTTGCAAATGGATTATTAACTAGGATCACATTTTTAGCCATTCATAGGTCATAATATTGCAAAGTAATAGTGCTCAGTTGGCCATTAAAATGTGTTAGGTTGTTTTGAAGAGAAATTTACATGATTCAAGGACTTTGTAGCCCTAAATAGGCACCAATCTAATTGAAATAGTCTTTTTCAAATCCCAAAAGTGATTCAACATGATAAATCATAAGCCAATTTTTAGTTTTTTTAATCATTTTACCTTCTTATATAGGGATTCAAATGCTCATAGGGATAATGGATATTTTTATATAATGATTTTTGAATCCTTTTTATAATATATGAGAATTTATCTACTAGGTATCATTTACTTGTCATAAGTGTATATCTTATAGTGATACCATAAGGGATCCTCAAGTGTAGAAGAAATTGATCATATAGGTGAGTTTCCTATTCATAGGCCAACCTACTAGTGTCCTTAAGCATAATATGTGGTTGATATTTAGAATTTATTGAGGAATAAATTGGAAGAACCAATGCATTTAACACATGTCTAAACATTAGTTATGGCTTAGTATATTTTTTTTCAAGGAATGAAGGGTCTAAATTCCTAGGACTAACATGTGAGATTTTATTTATGAAGGAGAGATACTCTCCCTTCAAATCTGAAATCAAAAACTTAAAAAAGAGATTACAAAAAGGAAATAAAATACTTTTATATTTCAATATGAGAATGAAATAAAAACCATACAATATTTCTTATATAACAGAAAATAAAAACATAATCTTGAAGCTCATGTGCTTCCTTACAATTTGAGCTCTCAACATACAAAAAAATGTAACATATGTGTCTTCAACAATCTAGCTTCATTTCAGTAGCATCTAGCTATGCAACCACAACTTCTCCAAAATCCCCCTTCTCTAAATGAACGAGCATCAATATACAGAAGAGTGTGTGAGAGAAAAACCATTGTTGGTTTCCAAAACAACCTACCAAAAACTCTAAAGAATATGACACCCAACTTGAGGAGAATAAAAATATATAAAATAAAAAACACTTAATTGTTTATATGGCCCTCACATGAGCTCCTATCTTTTGGCCAATCATCTTTGGTCAACAATGACACCTCTATTGATTCCCAGTGGCTCCAAACATGGACATGCACCAAGATGCAAAGTTGGTGGCCCCAACATGCAAATGCATGTAAAGTATGTAAATGATCATGCAAGAACATGCATACAAAGTGGTTCCCACCTAGAATTGGAAGCCCCAAATGAAATATTCTAATTTAAATTCCTTTGAAACTTTTACTGAAGCATATTTCCTCTAAAAATTATATTTACAAATCATGAAAAGAAAGAATTACAATGTTGTAAATTAAAATATTTATTTTTCCACACACCTTATCCCTTATTAAAAACAAAAAAATAAAATAGAAATATTTTTTGTGATGCAATATTACCTTACACCTTGGTCGATGCTCCTACATCAGACACTCGAGGTAGGAATTTTTTTGTGAATATGGATTCACAAAATGGAGTTGAGTTGTAGTTCCACCCTTTCGAATTGCAAGAAATCCACAAAAAACTCCATCACTGAAATTGGTAGCTTTGATAATTTATTCTTTCTCCTCTTCTAGCATCTCACCAAAACATTCACCATCCTCCTCCAACAACCCTACACTCCATTCTTCTCTCCTCTTGTGGAATTACATCCACCATGTACCATCCTCCTCCTAATACCATACATTCTCCTCTCTTCTCTCGTGGGATTTGACCCACCATTGAGTGACCACCTCCAAAAAAATTCACATGTAACATCCTCTATAGATTCTATAAGAAAATATGCACTATCCACACCAAGTTGTAACATCATTCAAATATTTCCTTATATACAAATCAATACTAAAAAAGTCTATTTGTACCATATCTTTTTCTCCTTCTACATTCACTACTTCTTTCATCTCAACATGTAAATCATCTCTATTTTCATCTTCATAAAATTCAGAAACATAAGTCATTAACTATATTTTCACACGTTCCTCTAGTATCACTACAACATGTCTTCTCACTATCTATTACAATATTTTCATCTACACAAAATCCACTTTCATCTTCATCATAAAAATGAAGAATAGTATGCATTATCTCTTTCTCTATAGCCTTTTCCTTTCTAATTTTTGCTACCATATCTTCTTCACCTTCACTGTCAACTGTAATTTCATTTTTCAATGCTTTTAAGCCCTCCAAAGGACACTCATCTATTGTTACAACATCATTTTCCTCTTCAATTATTGTACCTTCTTTTTTCCTCTCAACCTTTGTTGCACTTTCCTCTTCCTTCTTACTCTCTTTCTCTATACCTTCCTCAAGAATACTTCTATAATATTTTCTCCTTCCTGTTCACCTACATATATAACTATAACAAAAAAGTGTCCTTTCTTCTTTGGAATTTCCTCAAAAACTTTCCCAACACTCTCAATCTTCAACCTCTTCAAACTTAATTTTGTAACTTACACATATACCTTCAATAAGAATCACATATAAATCTATCCTTTACCCAACAAATATTTTTGATAGATACACCTCTCACTTCCTCTACTCACTCTCTCTTAGTGGAGGAACTATGTGTACCTTCTACCCAAATTTAATCCTTGTTGGAGGATGACCAAAAAAATTTCATACACATTTCATCCAACCCAAGGTCCTAGTGCACATTACCTCACATTGGTGCTTCTACTTGCACACTTAAGAACTCTCACTATGATAACATTGATGAAGGAGGGATACACTCCCCTCGCATATAAAATCAAACACTTCAATAAAAGATTGCAAAAAAGAAGAAAAATACTTGTATATATTTAATATGAGAATGAAATCAACAACATAAAATATTTCTTATAACAAAAAATGAAAAAATAACCTTGAAGTTCATGAGCTTTCTTACAATCTAAGCTCTCAACATATAAAAATCTGTAACATATGTGTCTTCAACAATCTGGCTTCATTTAGGAAGCATCAGGTATGCAACCACAACTTCTCCAAAAGCCTCCTCCAAATTTACAAGTATCAATATATAGAAGAGTATATGAGAGGAAAACCATTGTTGGTTTCCAAAAATACCTACTAAAACCTCCAAGAAATCCCACACCCAACTTGAGGAGAATAAAAAAATTAAAATATAACACTTAATTATTTACATGGCCCTCACATGGGTACCTATATCTTGGCCAATCATCTTTGGTCAACAATGACACCTCCATTGATTCTCATTGACTCCAAATATATACATGCACCAAGACGCAAAGTTGTTGGTCCCAACATGCAAATGCATGCAAAGTATAGAAATGATCATGCAAGAACATACATGCAAAGTGGTCCCCACCTAGAATTGGATGCCCCTAATGGAATATCCAATTTAAATTCCTTTGAACTTTTATTAAAGCATATTTCCTCCAAAAATTACATTTACAAATCACTACACAAGAAAATTGCAATGTTGCAAATTAAAATATTTATTTTTCCACAAACCCCAAACTTTATTGAAAAAAAATAAAAATAAAATAGTAATATTTTTTGTGATACAAGATTGTCTTACACCTTGGATGCTCTTGCATCATTTCTAAGGAAATAAATTTACATTATCCTTTTTTGATCAATGAAAATATAAGAATTAGGTTAAATGGTCCTAAGCCACACTAGAAAAATGAGTGTAGAAATATAAGGTAGGGAAGAAAAGTCAATAATTTTTTACCTTTAAAAAAATACTAAAAGAGTGGACATGAAATTTAATTTATAAACATAAAGTGAAGATGATAAAATAGACAATTTTTTGTCTTACAACATATTAAATTAAATAATTATATAAAATAAGAAAAGAAACCATAATAATAATTTTCAGTGAGAAAATATTTGACTAACATAAGTAACCATTAAATTTCAAGAATAATCATTTCCACTAAAATATTTTTAATAAGAAACAAAGAACTTATTACATTTTCTAATATTTAGTCTTACATTCGTAAACTATATCAATCACATCAACATGATATGACCACTCACCCCAAACTTTCAAGTGCCTTTACACATATCATTAAGCCTAAAATCAAAGAAAAATATGTACACCTTTTCATTCAATCATCCCTTTTAGTGGTGTTATAGGGATTCTAATATTATATTTATTTAATTATGAAAGCATTCAAATAATCTTGAATTGAAATAAAAAATATTTGATTCAAATCTTACACAAATGAATTATTAATTGAAGTCATCTTGAGATGACTTAAAATCAAATATAAATCAAATCTCACAACACTAAATTTTTATTTGAACGCATTCACATGTATTTTAATTTTAACTTAATGGACTATGCATTCAAGTCATCTTGAAATGAATTCAAAAAAATATTTGATTCAAATCTCATACAAATGAATTTTTAATTGAAGCCATCTTGAGATGACTTAAAATCAAATATAAATCAAATCTCACAATACTAAATTTTTATTTAAAGGTGTTCACGTGTATTTTAATTTTAACTTTAATTGACTATGAATTGAAGACATCTTGAAATGACTTTAAAATATATTGGAGTCGTCAATGGGTCCTTGGTCTACTGGTGAAGTTGAAAGGTTCTAAATGAGCCCACTAGGGATCAAGTCTTGCTGAGTGCAAGGCTCCGACACCAAAAAAGGGATGAGGCAGGGATCGTGCCCGTGCCGAATTTGGCAGAATGGATACCCCTTAGTCCTTGGCTCTTAGCCGAAGAGGTTCAGCCCAAGAACGCTCATGCTCCCATATCAGATAGCTACAATTAATTTGTGGATGACCTCCATCAATATATATATATATATATATATATATATATATATATATATATATATATATATATATATATATATATATATATATATATATATATATATATATATATATATATATATATATGTCAAATATCAAAAAATATTATAATTATAATTTAGGAAACAATTCAATATCAAAACATAAAATAAATTATTTGCACTTAGCTTAATTTGATATTGTTTAGAATTGCATGATACTTTGGTGTTTTATAGGAAAATTCCATACTCCAAAAACTTTGTTAATTGATAAAAGGCTAGAGGATGAGAAGTAAAATCGATGATTATATTCATTTTTTAGTTTAAACTCACAATGAGATAGGGGAGGACCAGTGGTTATGCACCCTAACTGCTTCTAATTATCGTGGAAATTTCAAATCACTCCCAATTTTTACAGCAACTTACTTGGCAAGTCCACGCTTATAACTTTCATTTGGGGCCACATCATCAAATATGATGCCACATCAACGTGCTTTTTGTCAAGGAGTCTAGAAAGGCCCAAAGTGCTGCAATACTTGTGCATTCACATGGATAGTTGAACGTTGATGGCATCACATGATTGGTTACTTTTTAGATCAAAAGAATACATTTTGTTTAATTATGGGTAGTTAAGTCACAACTATTGGCATTATATAAACAACTACTATCACAACTATTGGGCTATTAACAACTACTATCACAACTATTGAAACATGCTCAACTATTGGGTCCTCCCCTATACAATATAAGGAAAGTTTAAAAAATCACATAATTTTGTATATATTAATTTATATTTCAGTATTTTGCTACATACTTAGTGCCCATCATAAAAAAACATGCTAATAATGGATTGGACCCCTCACAGAGAAAAGTTTCTCTATTTGACATTATAAATCTTAGTAGTTCACATAGAAGAGGCAAATGAAAATAAAGTATGATATTTTGTATGGGTTGAAAGTGTATCACTAAAATTATCTATTAATAAAATAATACTTACCAATGTTTACATGTAATGATAAGATTTAGAAAAAAATTATAGAGGATTTTACATCTATTAATTGTACTTCTTTAAGAATCTATTAGAAGATTTTCACACTAATTAATAGAAATTATTGAAATTAAGTATAAATTTCATAGAATTGACCTTCGACAAAGTAAAATTCTCATTAGAGTTATTCATTCATTATTTCCTTCACATGCTGAATATATATATATGCTTGTATTTTATGAATTTTAGGTCTAACAAAATTAATTCATATATACAATTTTAGCTTTAGAAACAAATCCTATTTTATGAGAGGCATAATATTCATAGAATTTTAATTTTACTTTATGATATTTTTAAATATGTCTATACAAGAATAAAATTTAGATCCTAATCTCAATTCTTCCTTACTAACAAGATAAGTTTCCCTATACATTGGGAATCTTGATACTTACACATAAATAATAGAGTTAAATAAAATGACATTTAAATTGGTTGGAATCACATCCTAATATTATTTGATGCATTAAGCAATTGTAATTAAAACATAATGTAATTGAGAAACTATTGCCACAATCAATACTAAATTTGATAGGGGGAGGGGCCCATAGTGGGCGGGCTTCAATAGTGGTAGAAGTAGTCCTCAATGGCCCTCATAGTGGAGCATCTTAATATCAATTGAAACATTTTATCCATAAAAGTACACAAACCTAACAAATCATGTGATGCCACATGGCCAATAAAACATGACTTGTGCACCACTTTTCCAGTCTCACTTTTTATGAACCTTTTAATACTTAACAAAAGCATCGATGTGGCATCATATTTGATGATGTGACCCTAAATTAAATTTTATAAGGAGTGAGTTGCCAAAAATAGCTATACAAAATTGGGACTGATTTGAAATTTCATGTAGGATTTTGAAGCATGAAGTTAGGGTGCTCCACTATGGGCCCCTCTCCCCTAGTCAACCCTACTTGTCAAACAAAATTTGTATTAATATTATAGTAAAATTTACCTATTAAAATCATATATAAAGATGGTGGATCACTAAATGTATTCTCAAAAAATGATCTAAACATCTTATATAATTAAATCACAAAAAACTCTTTGAAAATTTGATCTATGTATAATATCTCCTTTTATATAACACATCATTCTTAAAAAATTTAATTATATTTTCCTAAATGCAACCATTAATGTTAGGGAAGTTTGATAACCTATGAATTTTTTAGATCGTAAAATAATGAGCATATAAATACAAATATTATTACTCAAAAATTGAAACATGCATTAAATCAAGGATTATATCTATTAACGATTACTTAGTCAATTTTTTTAGTGGGAGCATCAATTATTTTCACTTCACACCCATTTCCATCTCTCTAAGCATTTCTCTAGAATTTCTTAACCACAAAAATGATAAACAAAGAGGTTTATAAGATTTGGGGTCACGTAAATAATATAATTAGAAAGAGAATTGTTAGATTATATGTTTTTTAAATTATATTTATTAGAAAGGAGTTATTATAAGAAATGAAAAGAATTTTTAAGGAGGTGGTTTTGTTTTTTTTTTTTTTCTTCTTTCTGTTATACACTTGTGTCATTCTACACTTCTATAGGATTTTTCACTTGCCTATATTTATTTCAGCACAAGTTAAACCTTTTAGCTTGTAGGCTCTATTTCTCTCTTTATATGGTCTCAACCTCTCTTTCCTCCACAACTATTATTTCTAGAGTAGAAGGCTTGATGGTGAAATTCAATAGGTCCCCAACTCAAAAATCCTCAAAAGTTTGTACCTAAGGTGTTCAATGAGGTACATAACATGAAACACCACCATATGTGATTCTTCCCATTATTAAATTCTATAATTCTTGCAAATGGTTAGAGAACTTCACTCTAGTTTTCTATTTTGTGGGTAGGGTCCCACCTTAAAGCATGCTTAGAGATTAGATCAACAAAGCTTGGACCCAAAATTGGATCTAGCTAAATATCATGTAAAAATTTATCAAGGCTTTTTTCTTTTTCTCATTTCACCAAGGTCAATCATGTTGATGTCATGCTCAAGTGGGGCCCCTAGCTTATGCATTCATCCCTTTTGGTGTTTAAACCATAAAATCATGAATTTATCATATTAGATGATAAGTTTCTTTCAATCCTTGTTTGGGCTGAGTTTCTTTGTCTCCCCTTGCCTTGTTGGAATTTTTTGAGCCAAATAGAATCTACACTAGGCACTATGGTTTGCATAAAACTCAAATGATTTTACTCAAATTAACTTAACCATTAAGTTCATGTGGAGATATATCTCTCCAAGGACCTTAAAGATGCTATGGACAATCAGGTTGGGTTACCCACTACTCCCAAAAGGTGAAATACATCAATCTAACCAATACATGTTATTGAAACCAATCCTCCAAACACAAGATTTGAGATTGTCCATTGGCATATCCATGCCAAAATCCCTTTCATCAACCCTTTCTTGAGTCATCACCTCATGCAAAAGAAGAATAAGGTTGGTCCACCATGGTTAACAAGAATAATAAAATCTCTAGTGCCTCAAAGTCGACTCCCAAATCCTCTATCCTGGGAGCCTCAACATCTCAAGTGGTGATGCAGGAGCATCTAGTGGTGTAAGGGCAATCTTGCATCACCCAAAAACATGCATTGCATTTATATTTCCTTTGCTTAGATTTTTGTAGATGTCTTTGCATTTCTTGATACCCTTCTCGTTATTATGTAAATCCCCACTATCAGTTTTGTTTTTCTACTTTTTCTGGTCAACTGCTATTTTTAGCAGCTTTTGGAATTTGCTGCTATTTTTAGAAGCTTTTGAAATTTGAAGGTGTTTTGGAAAAAAAATTATATGGGAGGATTCATAACGGAAAAATAAGAAGATTGGTGAAAGAATCAAGTCAAGAGCATTCCCGGTTTGAAAGATATTGCATTTTCAATCTCCTAGAAAAGCACATAAAAACCTTCCAAATTAGGTTTGAGGCACTAAACAGCCCCGAAATGGCCCGAAAACTTGATGAAATCGGCGTAGCGGATTTCAAGCATGTTCTTGACTCTGAGACCTTTCCAACTGTTCAAATGGTTTGAAAAACGTAGTCCTGGATTACAAGTTATGACTCCTAGAAGTTGGTACACTTTAAAAATGTGCTAATTTTTAAATGGTGTTTTAATTTTTGAATTTTAAATTGTAATTCTTGGTGCCAAACAGCCAAAACTCATAACTCAAATGTTGTTTTTGGCTCTAAATGGAAAAGGGGCTATTTATGGGGGGATTTTTCTTATTTTTGGTAGCTTTTTGGGGAAAAGAGTTTGCATGCTGCGAAAGGGGAACTTGGGGTAATTTTCTATAATTTATGTAATTGGCATGTATCACAAAGCTCAAGGATTTGAGATCCTTTGCATGTAATAATTCCATATTAATGAATAAAATATTATTCTCTATTCTATGAGTGTTTTGTCTATTTCTTAGTTTTGTTTCCTCGTCGGGTGGTATCAGAGTGGGTTTTCTTGAGCATGTGAATAGATCACCGATCGTGAGGCAATTTGCACTAGGACCGTGGTTGTTGGTTTGAGGTATTCAAGATGTCTCCAAGAGTGATTCCTAGTAGGCATGGTGGTACCAAAGGTGGCAGAAATGTTGTTGGAAGAGATCCATTGGCGACCAAGGGTTTCAAAGCCCTCCAGAGACAAATTGACACATTGCAGGAGTAGATGAGAAGAGGGTTAAACCCGAGAAGAAGAGGAGAAAGTGAGGATGAAAAAGAGATGGAAGATATAGATGTAGAAGAGGAAGAAGTAGAAATTGATCAAGATCAAATGCAGCTGATTAGGGCCATTTCAAAAATAAAAAAAAGACCCAAAATAGAAGTCCCCAATTATTCTGGAAGTCTGAACCTAGAAGAGTTGATCGACTGAATCAATGAGCTAGAAGAGTATTTTGAGTATGAAGAAGCAGAGGACCCAAATCGAGTTAAGTTTTCTAAAATGAAGCTGAAGGGCCATGCTAATATTTTGTGGAAAGAGGTCCAGTTGGAGAGAAATCGAAGAGGTAAATGAAAGATCAACAGTTGGGATCGCATGGTGGAGAAACTGAAGAAGCAGTTCATACCAGTGGACTATGAGTTAGATCTACTGAAGAAATTGCAAGGGTTGAAGCAAGGAAGTAGATTTGCGAAAGAATACACAAAATATTTTCACAAGATGATCATCAGAATGGGACATGCAAAGGCTAACAAGGAGAAGGTAGCCCATTATCTTAATGGGTTACGACCGAGCATTCAATACGAGTTAAGCTTGGTTAGAATGACCACCATTGAGGATGCGTACCAGTTCACCCTAAAAGTTAAAGAAAAGTTGAAAAAAAGGTTTGATAACAAGAAAAAAGGAAGAGGAGGTCAAAGTGTAAAGGGTGGTGCAAGATCTTTTGGAAACCGAAATGAGGATGAAAAGAAAAATGGAGATGTGGGTACCAGCCAAGGAAAGAGGAGTGATAATTTCTACTGCCCGCGTGATCAAAACATTGGTGATCAAAGAGGTAGAGGATGAGGTAGATCTGGACAAGGATCTAGAAGAGGTGGTTTTAGAGGAACTTGTTTCCAGTGTGGTGAAGAAGGGCATCGAGCCTATGAATGTCCACAACACCAAGAAAGGATAGACAGAAGACTAGAAGGTCATGGAAGGGTTGCACATATAGATGAGGAGGCCCAATCTGAGCATTCAAATGATGTTGAAAGGGGAGAAGCCCTAGTGGTGAGAAGAGCCCTGGTGACTGGAGAGAAGGAGCCAAAATAGAGGAAGAATTTGTTTCACACAAGGTGCAAATGTGAAGGAAAATGTTGTGATGTCGTTATTGATAGTGGGAGCACTGATAATCTGGTGTCAGAAGAGATGGTTGCAAAACTAAAGTTGAAGAGGGAAAGGCATCCACATCTGTATTGAATTGTCTAGCTGGAGAAAGATCACAAAGTTCTAGTCAATGAGCAGTGCCTAGTGAAGTTCAAAATTGGGAGCTATCGTGATGAGGTACTCTGTGATATCATCCCCATGGATGCATGTAACATGTTGTTGGGGAGGCCATGGCAGTTCGACAAGTAAGCTATACATGATGGCCATGCAAACACTTATTCCCTGACGAAGGATGGAGTCTGCCATAAGCTGAAACCCCTAAAGGAGGTTGAAGAAAAGGTATGCAGTAGTGCTAGGGTTTGTTATGTTGATGGAAGAAAATTTTTAGAAGGCATGAAGCATGTTCATCTGTGTTATGTATTGATTCCTAGAATGGATAAAGAGGATAGTGGGAATGTACCAGTAGAAGTTTTTGGGTTATTGGGTGAGGTTCAGGAGATTGTTTCTAATAATGTGCCTAAGAGTTTACCACCAGTGAGGAAGTTCAATCATCAAATTGACTTGATCCCTGGAGCCAGTTTACCAAATAAAGTGGCTCATAGAATGACTCCTGTAGAAAATAAGGAGTTGAATAGACAAGTTGAGGAGTTGTTGAGAAAGGGTTTGATTCAAGAGAGTCTGAGCCCATGTGTAGTACCTGTAGTACTAGCACCAAAGAAGGATGGGGAGTGGAGAATGTGCACAGACTCCTAAGACATAAACAAGATAACAATCAAATACCAATTTCCCCTGCCAAGGATGGATGACTTGATGGATTGTTTGAGTGGAGTGCAATACTTCACAAAGAT
Organism: Sequoia sempervirens; assembly: GCA_007258455.2. Lineage (NCBI taxonomy): Eukaryota > Viridiplantae > Streptophyta > Pinopsida > Cupressales > Cupressaceae > Sequoia > Sequoia sempervirens. The sequence continues at coordinate 319,511,230 of VDFB02000008.1, read as the reverse complement.
TGATCTGAAGAGCGGATATCACTAGATCTGGATTTGTGAGGCAGGTGAATGGAAGACCACCTTCAAGACCAAAGAGGGTCTGTACGAGTGGTTAGTCATGCCTTTTGGGCTAACCAATGCACCAAGCACATTCATGTAGCTCATAAACAAGGAATTGAAAGAGTTTCTGAGAAATATTGTTATTGTGTACTTAGATGCTATTTTGATATTCAGTAAGTCCTTGGGTGAGTATTTGGTGCATATTTGTAGAGTCTTTGAAAAGTTGAGAGAAGAGAAATTGTTGATTAATCTGAAGAAGCGTAGTTTTGTGAGGAAGGAGTTAGTGTACTTGGGGTTTGTTGTTTCGGCAGAAGGTCTCAAGATGGACCCAAAGAAGGTGAAGGCTATTCTGGAATGGCTTACCCTAAGAACTGCTACTGAGGTGAGATCTTTCCATGGTCTAACCAATTTTTATAGAAATTTCATTTGAAACTTTAGTAGTATTTGTGCACCCTTGACTGAAACAATGAGGGGATAGAAAAGAGTTCAAGTGGAGCACATGAGCAATGAAGAGTTTTGATCTATTGAAATAGAAAGTGACAGAGCAACTAGTTTTAGCCCTCCCCAATTTCAATAAGGTGTTTTAGGTGGATTGTGATGCCAGTGGTTGTGCCATTGGAGCAGTGTTGAGCCAAGAAGGTAAGCCCAATGCCTATTTCAGTTAAAAGTTAAATGATGCAAAGAGAAAGTACTCTGTATATGATCAAGAATTTTATGCAATAGTTCAAGCATTAAAGAAATGGAGACATTATTTGTTGCCAAAGGAGTTTGTTTTGTTTACTAATCATCAAGCATTATAGTATCTAAATAGTCAAGGGAAATTAAATCAAAGGCATATGAAATGGGTAGAATTTTTGTAAAGCTATACCTTTGTTTTAAAGCATAGGAGTGGGAGGTTGAATAGGGTTGAGATGCCTTAAGTAGGAGGAAAACATTGTTGAATGAGATGTAGATTGAAGTGGTTGGGTTCAATGAACTCAAGACATTGTACCCTAAGGATCCTGATTTTGTAGAGGCTTGGAAAGCTTGCAAGGAGCATGTTACAGTTGATAGGACAAGGTGGTTGTATTTCATAATCCAGGATGACATGTTTAAAGGAAGCCAATTGTGTATTCCAAGGAGTTCCATGAGGGAGAACCTGATAAAGGAGAAGCACAGTGGAGGAATGGTAGGACATTTTGGTTAGGATAAGACTATTGCCATTATCAGTGAACATTATTATTAGCCATAGTTGTCACAAGATGTGAGGAAGTTTGTGCAGAGTTGTAGGGTGTGTTAGATGGCTAAGGAAGTGACCTAGAATACAGGGTTTTATTAGCCGTTACCTATACTAGAGAGGCTTTGGGAAGATATAAGTATGGACTTTGTTCTTGGTTTGCCAAGGAAATAGAGAGGGAACAATTCAATGTTTGTGGTAGTTGACAGATTTTCAAAGATGACACATTTCATTCCATGCTACAAGACCCATTATGCAATCCACATCGCTGACTTGTTCTTCAAAGAGGTGATGAGGCTATATGGTCTGCCAAAGAGTATAGTCTCAGATCATGATACCAAGTTTTTGGGATACTTTTGGAGGACCTTATGGAAGAACTTGAAGACAGAGTTGAAGTTTAGTTCTACACACCATCCACAAACTAATGGGTAGATTGATGTTGTGAACAAAAGTATGGGTAACCTACTGAGATGCTTGGTAGGAGATAAACCCAAGGGATGGGACTTGATCTTACCCCAGTAAAAAATTTCTTACAACAATTCTATCAACAGAAGCATTGGTAGATCACCATTCCAGATTGTGTATGGAGGCAATCCCAAGACCGCTCCAAAATTGAGGAAGATGGACCAGGAGAAGAAGACTAGTGCCGAAGCCAAAGACTTTACAAAGCATATCAAGAATGTACATGAGGAGGTAAGAGAACATATCAATAAGATGAATATGCAGTATAAGGCTAAGGAAGATCAGAAGAGGAGGAATAAGGAGTTTCAGGTAGGTGATGAAGTGTTGGTCCACTTAAGGAAGGAAAGGTTTCTAGTGGGAACCTATAACAAATTAAAGATGAAGAAGTTAAGTCCCTGTAAAATTTTGAAGAGGCATGATTCAGGGAACACATATGAGGTAGAGTTGTCAGATGGAGTCAACATTTCCCTTGTATTCAACATTTTAGATTTGACAGAGAATAATGAAGGTGACACAGAGGAAGTACCAGCAATGGAATAGTGTGGAATTCCAACATCTACTTCAGAGGAGGAGATTGCAACAATCCTGGATAGCCGTGTGGGAAGGGGTACCAGAAATAGGCAATATGAAGAATATCTGGTGAAGTGGAGAGGAAGGCCTATGGAAGACTCATCCTGGTTGTCTAAGGTAGAGGTTGACCATTTGGGTTTTCCTCAACCATCTGATACGTGACGGGGTCACTTCTCAAATTACCTTGGGTGTCTGATGCAGGAGCATCCAGTGGTGTAAGGGAAATCTTGCATCACCCAAAAACATGCATTGTATTTATATTTCCTTTGGTTATATTTTTGTATATGTATTTGCATTTCTAGATACCCTTTTCGTGATTATGTAAATTTCCACTTTCAGTTTTGTTTTTTTGCTTTTTTTGGTCAACTGCTACTTTTAGTAGCTTTTGGAATTTGATGTTATTTCTAGTAGCTTTTAGAATTTGAAGGAATTTTGGAACAAAAATTATATGGGAGGATTCAAAATGGAAAAATAAGAAGATTGGTGAAAGAATTAGGCCGAGAGCATTCCCGATTTGAAAGATATTGCAGTTTCAGTCTCCTAGAAAGCACCTGAAAACCTTCTAAATTAGGTTTGAGGCACTAAATGGCCCCAAAATTTACTGAAGTCAGCATAGTAGATTTTGAACACATTCTTGACTCTGAGACCTTTCCAATGGTTCAAACGGTTCGAAAAACAGAGTCCGAGATCAAAAGTTACGGCTCTTGGAAGTTGGTACACTTTCAAAATGTGTTGATTTTCGAATGGTGTTTTAATTTTTGAATTTTAAATTGTAATTCTTGGCACCAAACTGAAAAAACTCATAACTCGAATGTTTTTTTTGGCTCCAAATGGAAAAGGGGCTATTTATGGGGGGATTTTTTTTATTTTTGGTAGCTTTTTGGGGAAAAGAGTTTGCATGCTGCGAAAGGGGAACTTGGGGTAATTTTCTATACTTTATGTAATTGGCATGTATCATAGACCTCAAGGATTTGAGATCCTTTGCATGTAATAATCCCATATTATTGAATAAAATATTATTCTCTATTTTGTGAGTGTTTTTTCTATCTCGGGTTTGTTTCCTCATCAAGTGGCTTCCATCCCATCAATAGTGACCATCTCGTCAAATAAGGAATAACCTAGTGGGTATGCAGATCACCAAGTTCTATTTCTCCTCTCCTTATAGATAAAGGAGGTCTCACAACTCATCGAGGCATTTGGAATAAGGATATTTCATGCCACCAAAATGGTCTACTACTTAAGGTGGCTTCCAAATTAGGAGCTATATGACCAATGACAGATTATTATATAATTTTTTGGATCTAGATGAGCTAGATAGCAAGGAGATGACTTTTTAAAATCATCAATAAATTACATTTTATAAAAAATTTGAGGTCTAATAGACCTTTCACAAAAATATCTTGTTCATGATGTTCATATTCTACATTTAGATTTAGACATCCTTTGCCTTTAAGATACCAAAGTGTGATTTTTTTCTTTTAGTGGCATGCCATGTCATCTAGCCTTCTAGCGAATTTTCGTATTAGCCATAAGTCTAGTCGAGGAGGGGTTGTCACCTTTCTCTCTCCTAGGTGGCATTAGTTGTTGGTTGAAAATGTGGGTGTGACCCCACTATCCATGTTCTATGGATCCTTTTCAATGTTAATAATCATTCTTCAGTGTTATTGATGTGTATTGTCATAATGACATCATGGAGATATCTTTTCTTTGGAAATGGATCATGCATTCATAACTAACAACCACTCGGGTTTTATGTGGGTATTTTAATATGGTAAATTTTTCATATAATAAATGTAGTTCCTTGTCGATGTGGTGTAAAACTAGTAAAAATAAGTCTTGGTTTATTATGCATAATAAATTAGGTCTTTTTGATCTCAATGCTAGTTGATGCAAAAATAATTCCCCATGGTACACTTAAGTAATTTAAGAGATGTCCCTAATAGATTCTTAAAGAGACTCAATCATGCAATTATTTTCATTGTCTTTCTTCTCATTTTTCAACTATTAATCTTTAACTATGAAACTTTGGTTGATCTTTTCCTTTCAATTCATTTCCCAATATGGTTCCACATTGGATGGAATTTTTCTAGAACTAAAGCTATGTAGACTTAGTTATTTCCTCACACATCACCTCTCCACCACAAGGCCACATACATACACATGTAGTTTGTGTGGAATTTATAACCTCACCCCTTCCATAGGGGTAGCTAGATAACATGGTGGAAAGACACTGTCATTCAAGCGTCGTAGTTCCCATACATTTAAGGGTGACAACCTACCCATTTTTTTGTCACTCATATGAATCCACCACTACTTTGGAATCTAAACCATTTGATCCTATCAATTTTCTCCAAGTGGATCATCTCCACCAACAAATGTGAATTTCCAATGCTCGCATATATCAAGATGCTTAAGTCAAAGATAAAATTCATTGGCTCAAGATTGTTGATAAAGAAACAAATTAATTATTTCAGTTATTAATGACCTACCATACCTTTCATTCCATCAAATGAATTTGAAATGAACAACTCTTGCATGTTACCAAACATTTTGCAAGCCTTTTTCATCATTATAAATAATTCTTCATAGCCCAAGATTCATCTCTAGCTAGGGATTTTTCTTTACAATAATGTCTTGTTGTCATCCCCTAACAATTTTATAATTCTCAATGTACCTAGTGCAATGAACTTCTAACTTAAGAGGATCTCAAGGAGGCTATTTTTCCATGTCCAGTAACAAGGCTCTTGGTATAGATGGCTTCCCTACAAGTTTTGTACAAATTTTTGAAATACAATGGGAAGAAACCTACAAATTGTCTATATTGAGGCCATGGAAATGGATCATTAGGTACCATAATTAATAAATGAAATATCAAATTCATACTAGGTAATTATGTGGATTGTGAATAAATTTTCAATTGGAGGCCTATCATAATACTAAATGTTTCTTAAAATATCATTGGTTAGGAGGTGGCTATTAAGATTTGCTCCATGTTCCTCCTGATTATTCATCCTAAATAAATGGTATTCATTAAATCTAGGTTCATCTGGATAACATCATTTATATTTGGGAAGACATGGAATGCGATTTCCACTCTTAGTAGCTTTCCCTTTTCATCAAAACCCATATGGATAGACACAACTAAGGCTCTAATGAGGCACTTTTTTCTTCACGAAAGATTCTCAACACTCTATGGATACCACTTTAACCTATTAAACCATTTTAGGCATAAATGATTAATTTATTTCCCATACTATTTGTTGGTTTCCTTGGAAAATGGGATTAAGGACCATTAAAAAAATTGCTAGGAATCCTATCTTACATGAGGGTATCATATTATTGATAATGTAATATGTTAAGTCCTTTGTTCTTGATACTTCTAAAAGTTTCCTAAACCTCGTCAATCTAAACATGATAAATAGTCTTCAGGCTATGATATGAGAGAGGAGTTTGTGGGTGATGAGTGGAAGGAGGAGGGCTATGGAGAGGAATCTATGGAGGTCTATGTCGATTCCCCATCTAAATTCATTCCTAAGAGAGTGCTGAGGGAATTAAGGATAAGGAGCAGCTTGTTCTTTCTTCTATTGTGAAGAAGAAGAAATCTAGGACTATGGAGGATGTTGGAGAAGGTAATATGGGAGGTAAGTCCATAGGTGATTTTTTTGATGGTGGTGAAGGTATTAAGGATAAATGGAAATTTATTCTCTCTACTTTTTTTAACAACAAAAAGAAGTTTGAGTTTGCTGAGGATGGTGGAGAAGAGAAAGTGGATGATAATCCTACATGTAATTGTGGTGATATAATCAATTATTCTTTAGCTAGGGTAAAGGAGGTTCCTAGACCTAATATTAAACTTTCAAAGACATATGGGGAGGACTATTGTGATGAGAAAGGAAAGGCTATTATAGAAGATGACATTCTGTAAGAGAATGTCCCTATTGAATTTTTTGAAGACCTCAACATTTTCAGTTGCAACCATGAGGAGTTATACAATATGTTAGATATGGCTAAAGATGGAGTTATTATTGATTTTAATTTTTTCAAATGGTTTTTTTTTTTTTTTTTTTTTTTTCTGAAATCAACCAAATCAATGCTAAGGTGTATGTTATGCTCAATAGAATTGAAAATAAGAACTCTAAAGAGAATTATTATATAATTTATGATAAGAATAATAGGATGTTGGGAATCCTCCAAGATGTGGCTAATTATATGCTTCTCATGAAAAAGAATTTGAAATCTAGGATTTTGGTTTTGGAGGAAAATAATCTTAAAGTGTACGATAACCTTGAGAAATTGGTAAAAGTCAGTGAGAATTCACTCTAGAATAATGTTAAAGGACTCAAATTACTCAATGAGAAAGCTAGGAAGTAGAAAGGTGAGGTTTATGGTCAAGTGAAGGATGCAATTGGTGCATAGAGGAACTGGTGAAAGGAAAACAAGGCTCAATGGCGAGCATTGGTCCAAGTACCTGTGTTCAAATTCAAGCAAAAAAACCTTTGGAAATCTAGAGAAAATAACTTACTAAGGCTATGGACATGCACAAGCATATTATTTCTCAAGACCTAGAAACAATTTTTTTTTGAAAAAATATTCAATAGGCTTCTTATTTTTTCTAATTTTGAGCTGCTTGTTCTTTCTTGCTATATCTTCTGTAATGTCCCTTCTATAAATGGTTTTGGGTCCCTTAAAAACTCATTCTACCTTTAATAAAAAACATAATTCCAATTACTTGTAATTTAAATAGACACTAAACACATAAAATAATTCTTTACTATAAATGAATAACGAAGAATAACCCAACAATTTATTTTATTCAAATGAATTACAATGTTACATAGCTTTTTAAAGATGAGTAGAGAATAGAAGCTCTAGGTATAACAATAAATGAGACAGTCACTTTTACATCAAACATAATTGATACTAAGATTTTTGACCATGCTTGGGATCTTGGTATTTCACATAATAGCTCCAAGTCACCACGATAGAGCTAAGAATGAATTTGAAAGTCCAAATTTTCTCTTTGAGGGCCCTTATCAAAATGAAGTAGAGCACACAAGATACTTTATAGATACCATAGGGCTTATTGACCATGCTAGGAAAAGGGGTAGTGAACATATAAAACTTACCTATCTTGGGTATTATCTAGAATTATGTAGAAGATAAGGGGTAGTAAATTTGCTCCCATTTTCTTTGAGTAGCTCCAAGCCACTAAGATAGCACAAAATTACTTTGAAAGTACACAATTCCTCTTTGAGGGCCTCTGTCAAAATGGAGTATGAGAAATCAATATATTTCCATACAGACATTATTAAAAGACTTATATGGTTGCACTCTTTGTGAAAGAACTTATCTCCACCAAAACTCCTCATCTTAGTTCAAAACTTGGCTCAAGATCTAGGTGAACCAGATCAACTTATTTACAATTCCACTCATTCTAAACTTGAAGGAATTGGTCTCTCTTTTAATCAAAAACTGTTGGACACTAAGAACACTGAGAGGGGGGGTGAATCAGTGTTCAAAAATATTTGATTTTCAAATAAGATCTTAAACTATCAACAACAATAATTAAACCTTCAATAATATCCACAACATATAAACATAAGGAAACATGCATACACATTAATCAACACCATAACACCTAGATTTTTACATGGAAACCTTTTTAGGGGAAAAACCATGGTGGAGATTAATCCACAAAGTATACTTTGTTGAAAGTATAATAAAAAAGGGAATGCACTTGCATTCAGGCACACTTCCTAGAGCTCACTGCTCAAAAGAGAACGCTCATTTCCTTACAAAAAATATTTGGTATTAGAACAAAATGTCGAACTAAGAGTATATCATCTATGAATGCTTGGAATTAGTTCCAATTAGGCACACACTCATATTGCAGATCTTTAATCCAGATTACACTTCTCCTCTGCTCTACTTTGCACTGTTGTATAAACCCTTCTAAAACATTTTCTTAATAGATCTTCTAAAGATTAACCCATATAGTTTTTTTGCACTTTTTCACACAAAACACACTCTTCTTCTACCTTCATCACCACAAAAATGATTTTCAAATTTCCTTTATATATCCACTAATCAGGAATTCATTGTATGTCGACTTCAAAACAAAATATAATATTCTTGCTTATGTCGGCTCAAATTATTAATTAGAGTTGATGCACACCCACACAAGTTAGCTAGACTATAGTAGCAACCCAAAAAAAAATTCCAAACATAAGAAATAGCTGAACACATACTTCTTATATATCCATGACACAACATATACATCAGGTCGGCATGAAAGAAAATAAGCAGTAAATTATTCTTCTAAATCTCTTAGCTCATACTTCGACTAGTGAAACACCACAAAAAATTCCAATAGGATATCATACATGCTAAACAATCTTCCATAGGGATCCACACCACAAAATAGTGATCCAGTGAGGTATTTAGATTGACGTGTCAACTAGATGTCCTGTTCTTCATACTTTTTTCCAGTAGATTATAGTCACTTACTTCTCTTGCCAGTAGGAGAAACTACTACATTGTGCACCATACAACTGACTCCAATTTCCATCAATGACAACACAAGAAGCCAAAAAAATCCTCTTCAAGCCATATGCCAAAAATCTCCCCCTTTTCCATTGATGGCAACACTTAGCGAAAAATGACTAAGTGTCAAAACTCAAAAACTTACCAAGACCAAAATTATTGCTTCCCCTCAGGATGTCAAATTTTTTTTCATTTCATTCTCTCCCCCTTTGACATCAATGAAAAAGATTCCACTTCTTTCACTGCACTTCTTTCCTTCAAAGTTTTACTAATATCTCCCCTTAGCAAAATTGAGAGTTTTGATCAAGAATTGGAAAACTGTTGCACAAATCAGAAGATTATTTTATACTTAGCTTTCATTTCTGGAAGAGATTTCTTCCACAAGTCCACTAGAATCCCAATTTCTATAATAAATTTGTTATTCTCTGATGTCCTATTGATAATTTGAACAGGAGATTCAAGAATGGTGAAGGCATCATTCAACTTTTCTCCTTCTTTTATATTTTCAATCATTTGCTCAAATCTGCATTTGGTATGATCTTTCACTTTCCAGAAAGCATCCATAAGAGTACTTCTAGAAAAGTGAACTTTTGCATGCTCAACCTACTGAACATGAATCTCCTTCTTAACTTCTTCTTCCTTGTCCAAAAACACACTATAATCTTGACATATTTTGAAAAGCTCATTTTCAATTTCCTCCAATTTTTCCTTATACTTGCCAACCACATGGGGCCACCTAAGATAGTAATTGAAGATCTTGTTAGTTGATTTAATGCACTTTATTAGCTCATTCATTTTATTCTTTAGTTTAGAAAGAGATAGCCTAAACTGCATCTTCAAATGGGAAATTATTTCTTCCTTTTTATGTCTAGAGGCACATAGGCCATAGCCTCCTGGATACATTGGATCAGCTCATCTAGAAGATCATTTTGCAGACTCTCCAATTCAATGTTGTTATCAAAAAACTATCTTCCTAGAGTGTTTTCAATGAGATCCCACTCATAAGATGGTCCATTCAACCATATATCAGCTATCTTCTTCATACCATCTTTATCTTGAATAATCTGCAATATTTTTGCTTTAAATAGAGCACCTTCATCATCACTATCTTCTGCAATTTCCACAACCGGTTCAACTAGTTTTGGTTCTTCTCTTGGAGTATATCCCTCAGAGTCTTCATCGACTACATCCACAAAAAAAAATTATTTTCCTTTTGCCTCAAATTTTGTTGACTTGGGTCCCAGAGGAGTGACACAAACCAGTTCTCTCTCTCTCTCTCTCTCTCTCTCTTCTACCTTTTCTCTGCCTTACCAGAAGATGATACAACTTCAGCTATCTTTACCAAAAGAGATAAAACTTGCACCAAACCTTTCTAACAAATTTCTAAAGATGTTCTCATAAACTCTTTCACCATTTTCAAATGAGTTGAAATGATAAAAAAAATTCTTGCAGATTGGTATATTTTCTTTCCATACCACATTGTCATTCAGAGGCAAGTAATTTAGGAAATACATCATAATACATATAGCTAGAGTGACAAGCCTAAAAGAGTAGACTATATCCTTCAACAATTGAACATTCTCCATTAATTTATGTTTTATCAAACCACATAGGTCAAAGTCTTGTCCTTCTATTATCATTTTGTGAGCAATATATACTGCACCTACCAAGGTTGAACCTTCTCGATTTCTAAAGAATATTTTATATGAGATTCCATGAGTAATATACCTTGTTAAAGGATCTTTGATTGTAGCAATAACCAAAGCCATCTGATCTCCCGTTATTCCAGTTAGGGCTTCGACCTCAATATTTCAAATCGATTTCTTTTTTAGAACATCACCAACTTTGCACAAACCTGTTGAATTTCTAATTACATCCTTAGAAATCTGATAGGGTTTATCCAAAGTAAGGATATCACTGTTCAATCTGTTCAAGATAAATTGAATCACTTCCACATTGAAAAAATGAGGGAATTCATTCCAGATATCGAAATTCTTATGTTTCGCTCCTCCAAACCTTTTCAATTCAATGATAGACAATGAATTTCTTATATCCCTAATCTTTTGACTACTATATTTGTCCAAAATTACTAATCCTTGGATTTGCTTCATTTTTCTTTCCAAGCAGGGTTCTATCAATCACCAAAACACTATGAAATTGATGAGCAATAGATATACCTAGATAATTTATCGCTAGATTGGTTTCTACTCCTTCAATTTTGTGTAGAAAAGGGTTCTCCAATGGTTCTCCTTCAGCGCATAGTGACAAATTAGGGTTCTGAATTCCCTTTTATAACTTCACCTACTTAACTTCCTATCGCTTTAAATGTGCCGCCCTAGAAGTTTTGATTTCACCAAAAACTTAGACATCAAATGAAGAATCTGACTTTAGACTTTCAACATTTTATCCAACTCAACAAATGATCACAGATATGTTTGTCGAAGAATAACATAATTGCTGATGACATCCACCGATTTAGAGCCAACTATACTCAGGGAAACAAAAGATCTTCTTGTAAAACTCCCCCTAGGCCACTGGCCTGAAGTCAATTTTTTGAAGAATTACTAGAGGGAGCTTCCAGTACAAGCTTATTTCCTTCATTAGATTCATTTTTCTTTACCCACATCTTCTTCATCTAATATCTTATCTCCTCTACAGATTCTTTTTCCTTTCCTTTGTTGTATTTCTATGAATTTCTCCCTTGATAAACTAGACCTCTTTTATTCATGTTTCTATTCCTGCAGAATCTTGCAATGTGCCCAAGTTTGTTGCAATTGTAGCACACTATATTTTTCTATCTATACCATCTATTCCACTAATTTCCTCCTGATCTACATTGATTAGAAACATGTCCAAATCTTCCATAGGTATAGCAATTAATGTTACTTCCACTAACAGACATACTTTTGCATTCTAATGACTTATGCCCAAACTTCTTGCATTTAAAACACTGACAAGAAAATGATGGAGTGCTAAAGTTTATTTTTCTTCTACATTGAGAAGCCATATGACAAAATTTATTACAATCAAATCAATATCCATTAAATTTCTAAGCATTGGGAACTACCTTACTAGATGTCTTCTTCCTTTTCTCTTCTTATCAGGATTCTTTTGTTTGGATCTAGAGCTCTTTCCCTTCTCATAGCTAAGACCTCACTTGTCATTTGTATCCTTTTGTCCTTTGGTTATCTCATGAAGCCTGGAAAAGCTTATCTTGAATTTCTCCTTGAATTCATTTGTAGTAGCAAGCTCATTTATGAGGATAACTACCTGTCTCTCAAGCTCTTGTTCATTGTTTCTGGATTGTTGTAGTTCAATTTCCAATTGAATGAATCCACTATTAACTCTACTACATTCTTTATATTTTTCTTTCAGGGTCTGGGCTAGATTCTCCTCATTCTTTTTTCTTTCTTCAATCTCGTTGGTAAACTTCACCGCCACAGATTCCATTTCAAGCTTTAGAGTTGTATTGTCCTTAGCAAGTTTCTCAAATTATTTTGTTATTTCTATTAGGGTTTGATTCAAATGGACATCATCCAGACCTTTGCTTTCTTGTTGTTTCAATTGATCACATAGTTCCTTCCTCTTTCCCCTTGACTCATTTATCTTATCCTTCAATGATTGAATGAATTTTTCAACAGCCACAAGATTATCTCTTAGTTCCATGACCTCTGCTTTGGACTGATCAAGATCATCAAGTGCAACTATGAGCTACTATTGAATACCACCAATGCCTATCATAATTCAAGATCCACCTCAAGTTGTTGGACTTCAGAAGAGGAACCTACTTTGATACCAATTGTTGGACACTAAGAACATTAAGAGGGGGGGTGAATCAATGTTCGACAATATTTGATTTTCAAATCATATGATCGTAAACTATCAAAAAAATAATTAAACCCTCAATAATATCCGCAACATATAAATAGAAGGAAACATGCATACACATTAATCAACACCATAACACCTAGATTTTTATGTGGAAACCCTGTTAGGGGAAAAATGATGATGGAGATTAATCCACAAGGTATACTTTGTTAAAAGTATAATAAAAAGGGGAATGCACTTGAATTTAGGCACACTTCCTAGAGCTCACTGCTCAAAAGAGAAGGCTCACTACCTTACAAAACATATTTGGTATTACAACCAAATTTTGAACTGAGAGTATAACATCTACATATGCTTGGAATCAGTTCCAATTAGGCACACACTTAGATTCCAGATCTTTTATCTAGTTCGCACTTCTCCTCTGCTCTACTGTAGAAACCCTAATGAGAAATTCGCTCAACAGATCTTTTGAAGATTAACCCATATAGCTTTTTTGCACTTTTTCACATAGAACAAACTCTTCTTCTGCCTTCATCACCACAAAAATGATTTTCAGATTTCCTTTATATACCTGCTAATCAGGAATTCATTGTATGTCAGATTAAAAAAAAAATATAATATTCTTGCTTATGTCAGCTCAAATCATTAATTAGAGTTGATGTGTACCCACACAAGTTAGCTAGAGTATAGTAGGGACCCAAAACAAAATTCCAAACATAAGAAATAGCTAAACACATACTTCTTATATATCCACGACACAACATGTACATTAGGTCAACTAGAAAGAAAATAAGCACTAAATCATTCTTCTGAATCTCTTAACTCGTACTTCGACTAGTGAAACACCACAAAACTTTCCAATAGGATAGCATACATGCTAAACAAGCTTCCCTAGGGATCCAAACCATACAATCATGATCCGGTGAGGTATTCAAATCGACTTGTCAACTAGATGTCCTATTCTTCATACTTTCTACTAGTAGATTACACTCACTTACTTCTCTTGCCGGTAGGAGCAACTACTACACTGTGGACCATATAGTTGACTCCGATTTCCATCAATGATAACAATAGAAGCCAAAAAAATTCTCTCCAATCCATATGCCAACAAAAACTACATAATTGGAGGTAGGAGTATTTAGAGTATCCCCAATAATGTAATGAAATCATCTTATTCCTTATTAACCTCACAAAATTAAAAAACTTATCAGAATTCAAAACCCTACACTCAAAAGTGAAACCATTTTATGGATTTACAAATGATTTCAATTCAACTAACATCCCTATTTATGAAATTTATTTATGAGTCATGTGAGGTATAATTTCTTTTTTTGGAGGCATCATTAGCACATGGGAGAGCCACTTAGAATATTTAATATTGATTGAAATCTTGCTACATGCATAATGTACTTGAGAGTGCCTTAATAATTCAAATGATAAGAAATCTATTGCAAATATTATTTCAATCGACAACTGGCTTCATGTAGAGTGCCTTGTGTAGTTTTCAATATCAAGTAATCAACTCAATAAACTTCACTAGATTCAAATCAAAATAGGATATTACTTCTTGTTTTTTAAAGATCTCTAATTGACACATTAAATTAAGAACATTATGAAAGTACACATGGCATCAAAGCACAAGAGTGTAACTTACAACAATAAAATAATTTCAATAGTGCAACTGCCATCAAGCTATATTTTTATAAGTTAAGGAAATTTAAATTAAGAATGATCTGAGATCTCTTAAGGAAAAAAATAAATTTATAAGATAAAATTTAAATACACCATTCTATCAGGTGTAAAAAATGACTTAAGTGTTTTAATAATGCACATGAATAAAAAGTTGAATGTCAATCTTTGTAAATCAAACAACTCTAGGGTGATTCCAAAGGTTGAGTTTGCAATTCTACCACTCTAGTAATTCCATTCAAGAATGCAACTATAATTGTTCGTCGAATGTTAAGTCATGAGACGGTGACATGTGTCTCAATTGGAGGCCACAAGTAACCTAAGTGCTTAAGTCATGAATTTAAACATGTGTTTTAAATTTGTTTTAAAGTGCACTAGGATACAAAATTGATAAGAGATAAAAGGAGGATGGTGCCCGAGAATGGAATAATAGCTATGAATAAACACTTAAGTGATTGGGATACTAGAGCAAAAAGTTAATAAGAAAATATAAAAATGTGTAAGGAGTTTTCGACAAAGGTTTAGGGTTTTTTTCAAAACCCTAATTCAATGTTTTAAAACCCTAGAAAATATGACTATTTAGCAAATTTGTAGAGGATTGGAAAATTTAGAGAGCCAAAATTTACCTTGTTCTTGTTTTTTCTAGGTTTCTCAGGGAAAAAAGAAAATGCAAATATAATTTTTTTGTATATCAACATACACATTCAAAAATATGAATGCATTGTGAATGATTCAAAGATAATTGTCTCCAATGTTATTTTGTTTCTCTTATGAATAAAATTGATCAAGGACATTTTAAAATTCATCTATGCATTTTTTTGCAATTGAATATTTATTTATAGCTTCTACTAAGTAATGTGTAGGATTTTATTAAATGCAAGCTCTTGTATTGCCATTTATTTTTTTATGTTTCCACTTAAAAATATAACTTAAGTAACTGAAAAATAGTAAAAGTGACTGTATCATGGATTTGGAAATCTAATAACATTAATTCTAATTACTCTCAATGAAATATATTATGCTATTAGTCTATTAGTTTTAACTTGAATAGACACTAAACAAACATAATAATTATTTACTGTAAATGAATAATGAAGAATAACACAACCATTTAGATTATATTACAAATGAATTACAATGTTACATCCATTTTAAAGATGAGTAGAGCATGCAAATTCTTGTACAAATCACAACTGTTACTGTAATTAATTAATGATTACACTAGCATAAGTTAACTTAGGTCATATATCATTTATTCCTAGGTTGCATCTTAAATAAATCATTTAATAATAGGGTAATGTCTCCTTCCATGTTTGTAGGGATAAGATTCCTTCTAGAAGATGAGTTGTCCTAGAAATTATCTCAACATTTAATAATTTTCTAGATAGGGTTCACATGTTGTCACATGTTGTTAGATCATGACACATGGAAACATCTCATGCATCTTAGGTTTTCTTTCTTACCTCTATAATCAGGCAACTTGTTTATTTGTAACATATCAAATAATTAACTCAATCCAATCTCATAATGTAGATCAGTATAATCTTTATTGTGCATGCCTAGTTGCAACACTTTCTATGCGGTTGATTATCTTTCTTGGAAAAGGTCCTCCATTGAAGATTCCAGAGCTTCAAGGACTATGCATCCATAATCTCAATATGGTATCAGAGCTTGTCTAGTGAAACGTCAACCCTCGATCAAGAAAGCTAGTGTGCGAGTTTCTTGCGGGCTTGAAGGTTTCCATTGCAAGTTACTTGACTCCACCCAGGGACCAAGCTGATTTCTAAAGCAGATAGAGTCAGATCCGATCTCGCCATTGTCTTTAGAAGGCCTCAAAACCCTAGGCTTTCCTACCCATTCATCAAAATCAGATTCATCAACCTGGGAGCCATCAGAGGTATTTGGGTTTGCAAAATCAACTAGTAGGATCCATACAAATTTGTAATAAAAAATCATCCCGGTCAATTGTCCTCTAAGGAAATTTTTTTTTAGTCACAGGAAACTTTATTTCAAAAAATTTGGGCTTATATCTCTATTTCTTTGGCAAAAAATATATATTTTTGGGCTCTTCCTATAGTTGCAAAAAAAATAATTTATGTGACTACAATTATAAATCTATAGTCGGCATCAAATATTCTTCATCAACTAATATCGAGGGTTAAATTTTCTCCATTATATTACCCATTGGCATATTGAGGGTTTTATTTTTTTAAATAATCACCATCAAAATTTTCTTCGATCGGCATCATTCAAGGGATTTTATTTTATTTTCTACATCGGCATAGATTAATGATATTTTGATTGAAATTTTTGCAATATTAAAAAATCCAACAATAATCACTAGTTGGCCCACTTATTCACAGTCTGCAGGGAGGCCATTTGTTGACACCTTAATATTTTTTGTAGGGCCGATTTTTTTAAGCCTAGGTGCTTAATTTTTGCACCTAATTAGCCTACATAGTGCCTAATCAGGGTAGTTTTTTTCGTTTTATCATAACTTTCACCCACGGTGTGAAACTTTGAGAAATGAGATACCGTCGAAAAGAGAATTTTATCTACTTTTGAGTGGTGACATCCATTTTGTAGAATTTTTCTCGTAGAAAATTCTACATACAACTAAAGACAAAACCCTAATCTAGTCTCAAAGGCTCATAACTTTGCAACCGTTCATCAGATTTCGGTGATTCTAGTGGCATTAAGAAGTATTTTCAGAGATTTTTTCATCCATCTAGACTCCTTGATTAGTTTTAGCTCTAGGTACTCTTGCATTGATTTTTTAAGTTTTGTGCCTTTGTTCAATAACTTGGATATCCTGAAGCTTGGGAGAATATTTTTTGATTCGGGTAGCATCACTTTAGTTGTACATCATACTTGGAAGTCTTTCTTTTCTTTTGAAGGTTAATGTCTTTGTTTCTTGTGGAGAAAGTTCATTATGATGCTTGCATATACTTCTTCTCTGACTATGTTGCACAAGGGAAACTATTCACAATGGGGAGATGGGATCACCCACCATCTCCAATCACTTGATTTATTGCCACATCTGTATGGTATAGTTCCTCATATAAGTGAAGCTATTCTTGAGTTTTCTTGGAGTTGCAGTAGATACACTGTCTTGGAGATCATTTCTATGCAAGTTGATTGTGTTTTTTTTAATGCTATTGATCATTGTGATTGTCATCACATCCTTTGGGCTAAGATTTGGGAGATATATGGAGATTCAGATACTCCGCCCTTCCTCGATGATCATGATTTAGAATATCATTCCTTAGATCAAGTACCTCATAATGATATTGTTGTGCAGGAAGTTGATTGCCTTGAATCTTCTAAAGAGGTTGACAAGGTTGCTTCAGGTGCTTCTTCTCCATCAGAGATAGTTGGTATCCCTTCACATTCAGTGATTCCTTGTCTAGATTCATTGATTGAGGCTTCCACTATCATCATTCATCAGGACACATTTAGTTTTCCAAACTTGACATCACAAGATGGCTTCATTTCAGGTATCACTGACTTGGCTACTTCTATAGGTTTGGAGGACATTCTTGAGGGGGTATCACTCATCTATCCTGATCACACTTTGGAGAGTTCTCTTGAGTCTTCTCATCCCTTTGTCTTAACCTTGATTAGGAATTCAGAGACTATCTTGGAGGTACTTGGTTTCTCTTCAGATATTTCATATATGAGACTTCTTCCCTATCATTCTATTCAGGATTTCAGGTTTCTTCAGCATCCACCATTGGATTTGCTTCTTCCTAGTGGGATACTTGTGGTTTGGACATCTTTATTGCTTCATAATTATTTTAGTGGTTTTGAGGACACTTCATTTAGGGGGGGCTATCAATTCTTCATCACATCCATCATATCCATCACACTGTCTTTGGATATTGTTCAACATTAGTTTTCACATCATCTTGGTTTGTCACCCTCTTCATTGTTTGGGACTATGGCATCTTCATCCTCAGGCAAGGAGACACATGAGCAGAGTTCAAAGACATCATCGACATCCACATTCATCCTTCCTTCCTTCAATTCCTATCCAAAATGGGAAGCATCTCTATACTTGCATTTGGTTTTGTTTCTTCTAAAAGTGAGACAAGTTGTTTGTCAACATTGGATCTTGTTTTGTCTTTAGACACTTACCATTTTGCAGGTGATCACATCTTTTGGGGGGGGCTATATAGTCTCTCTATTTCCTCCCTATGGGGGGGCTATATTATTGTATCCATGTGATAGATGGTGTCCTTGGGGGGTATTTGGGAGTCCTCCATCCTTCCCATCCTATCTCACATTTTTTCTTTTTCATCTCCTTTTTGGAGAGGGGTTTTGTTCCCACTAGGTTTTCCCATTTTCTCTGGTTGTGGGAGATTTTTATGCATCTTTATCATGTACATGGGTACCTACCATTGCCTCATAGTTGAGACCCATCATCATCATCTTCTTGCATAATCATTGCATTTTCCTCCCTAAGTTGAACTTATGGGGGGTGTTAGTGTAATTAATTAATTATTACACTAGCATCAGTTAACTTAGGTCATATATCATTTAGTCCTAGGTTGCATCTTAAATAAATCATTTAATAATGGGGTAATTTCCCCTTCCATGTTTGTAGGGATAATATTCCTTCTAGAAGATGAGTTGTCCTTCTAGAACTTATGTCAACATTTAATAATTTTCTAGGTAGGGTTCACATGTTGTCACATGTTGTTAGATCATGACACATTGCAACATCTCATGAATCTTAGGTTTTCTTTATTTCCTATATAATTAGGAAACTTTTTCATTTGTAACATATCAATTAGTTAACTCAATCCAATCTCATAATGTAGATCAATAGAATCTCTATTTTGCATGCCTAGTTGCAACACTTTCTGTGCGGTTGATTATCTTTCTTGGAAAAGGTCCTCCATTGAAGATTTCGGAGCTTTAGGGACTATGCATCCATAATCTCAACAACAACATCACTTTAACATTTGACATAATGGATATCAGTCTAGAGGCTGGTAACAATGGATAATTTTGGTGGTTGAGTCTATGGATGCGAAGTAGATCATATCCTTAGACCATGAGAGTTTCCAAACACACTTAGGAGCTATGAACATAGAAAATGTACCTATCCTGGTCCTTGGATTGTTGAATATGAAGGTGTTTTTAAATGATATTGACACATTAATACTAGCTGGAGGTAATAAAAATATGTTGAAGTGGTAGTAAATTTATGCTACCCCAACCATCAACTAGTACCAAGCCACTAGGAAGGATCAAAATAACAGAGAAAGTCCATGATTGAAAAACTTGTACTCCCACACACCTAGTGAACGCACTTATCTCCATCAAAGCTCATCATCCTAGTTCAAAACTTGACTCAAGAGCTAGATGAACTAGACCAACTTCTTTCCAATTCCACCCATTTTGAAGGTAATTGGTTTCTCATTTACTCTAAAATTTCACAACTAGAGGCAAGAGAATTTAGAGTATCCCTAATAATACCATCACATCATCCTTATTTATCTCACAAATTATTCAAAGAATTATTACAATTCAAAACCATATTATGGACTTAAGAATAAGTTTTTTTGAATTCACCATCCCTCTTTATAAAAAAATTCTTAGGTTAACCCAAAACTTGATCATTTATTATCGGTGATCATTAAAATTCCAAAGTATGCATGATCTAGATTCTTGTAGAGCCCTAGAGTTGAAAATATAGCACACACACTCTAAAAGATGATTCCTTCATTTTTGAGCCATCGGTAGCAAATGCCAAATATTTTTGATTTGACATCTTGCTTTAGGAAATGTACAAAATCTATGATTCTATGAGATATAGTGGACTATAAGAATTAGTATTATGTTATTATTAATATTATTAATATATATTACTATTATATTTTTTTATTGTTATCAGTGAATTATAATTTATTATTATTAAATTATATTATTACTTCCTTGTCCTAACACTTAAGAGTTTAATTCACCACAAGACACATATGTTGATGTGACATAATGTTATTACAAAAAACATGGCAAGCTAGAATGTTGTTGTGACAAGTAGAGTGTGGTAGGGACCATTATATTGGGTGAAAAAATGACTTGTATTTTAATAACGCATATGAAGAAAAGGTCAAATGTCTACCTTTGTAAATCTAGTGGCTCTAGGGTGATTTTAGAGGTTTGAGTTCACAAGACTATCACTTCAAACATTAATTCTGGAATGCAACTATATCCATCCATCTTGAAAATTCATTGAACGGTGAAATATAAAACATTTGGGTAGAAAATAGCATGAAACGCCAAGAAGAATTAATTTTTTCAATAACACACATGAATAAAAGGTCAAACATCAATCTTCATAAATCTAACAGCTCTATAGTGATTTTAGAGGTTTGAGTTCACAAGACTAACACTTCAAACATTTTATTCTGGAATGCAACTATACCCATCCGCCACACATTGATCGCCTCCATTAGCTATAGAATTGGCAAGTTTATTTGCCTCTAACATTGACTCACAATAAAGTTCTCTCACTTTTGATCAAAACTTATAAATTTTCTAAGTAACTTAATCATTATAATTTAGAATGATACTTTCATCACCCACACTGATTTTTATTGGAATACAAGTTTAATTTTCCATGAAAATATTTTGTTGGTATAGATACAAGTTTAATTCTAATAACATAAGATATTTATTAAATTGTTATATTAAAATAGTAAAGAATAAAGATCTAATAATATAAATCTAATATTAAGAAAAATAATATAAATATACATATTGACATTAATATCTTTCATAATGTAGCATAACGTAATATTCACATATATTTATCAAAATTACATAGAATTTATTCACTCCTTGCTCTTCCTAATCATATTGTAAAACTTCATTCTTGAGAAAATCATATCCCATGATGGTCAACTAACTATGTTCCATTAAAGAGACATTGTGGAAATTTGACACAAAAGGATGCTAGGTTACAATGGATCCTTCATTTAAGAAGCATGGAATATACCTTAGTGTAGGGATTCCCTCCAATGCATGAAATAGCTAAAAAATCCCCTAGGCTTCCTAGATAATCCTCTTGAACCATAAGATTCACCAAAGAAAACACATTATCCTACAAAAATCCAATGTCCAGTAAAGAAGCCACAAACCATGAAGAAATATCAGTGTTCACCCGATATCTATTCATAGCTTCTACAAATTTGAAGCCCAACACCATCTTGATAAATACTCTAGTCCATCTATTGCGTATCTTGAATATATTTCTAAGTCTCTTGCTAGTAATTGCTCCTAGGAAGGTTGATTGTTGTTGAGGATTGGTTAGACAAATTGGTGTATCCATACTTATTTTCAAACCAGAGCTTTAATCAAGATTGTGATGAATTTCATCAATAATGCTAACTAAATTTATAGAAAATTTTGGTTCTACATCCTACTACGGTGAAGCACAAGTTGATATTTAAAACATTCTATGCAAAAAATATTGCATAATCTAATTAATGATTGTCATCTTGTTATCATACCTTGATTTGCATGTTTTCAATTTAAAATTATGTAGAAGCCTCATATGAGTTATGGTTCTTTTCCAAAAATTGGAATGAAATGATTGCAAATTTTAAAGGATAAGTTTAACTTCATCAAGAATAATTAAATTCACATTGGAGAGGTTTTTCCTTGCAAATGGAGTTCCTATGACAATGATTATATGCGTAAAACTTAATCCATGTTAAGTTATGATCTAAAAATGATGGAATGACTAGCGTGAGTATTTGTATCAGTGAAAGCATGGTAGCCTTTGGCCTATAAGGCCACAACTACATGCTTGTTTTCACATTTTCATGTGCTCAAGAGACATTGGATCAAAGGTAAAGATTGGTGTTTTGGCATGGGGGGAGTTGGTGTATCCAAGGGTGGGTTTTTTTACTTTTTTTTGTGATTTCTTTCTCTTATATGCTTCTTTTTGCAAAGCTCTATGCTATCCATTTTTGGAATTGGTTGCATGGGTGTGGGAAATCATCCTCTCATGTTTTTCAATGCCTCTATCTACTAGAAAGTCATAGTTTCTCTCATCTCCACTTGGAGGTAGGTATTTTTCTTTAAACATGGCTAAACCTGGTGAGGGTTCATTGAGGAATGGTGGTTTCCATTTGCAAAAGGTGAATGGGTTCTTGGAAAGATTGCATGAATGTCCAATGTTGGTAATACAACTTAACTTTGTGGTTGAGGATGTGAAATATTACAATAATCATGTGTTGATTTGCAAGTTCATGGGGATGCAGGTGTCTTTTACCTTTCTTGATTCTTGGGTTCACAAGACTTGGAACCCTAAAGGTGATTTTGATATAATGTTGGCAGCAAACAATTTCTTCATGGTGGATTTTTCCTGTGTTACTAACAAAAATCAAGCTTTTAAAGGTGGGCCTCTTCATCAATTCATGGCATGTGGGATTCAACTCTATAGAGGAGCTCCCTTCTAGGGTTTTGGTTTGGGTGCTTCTCCCTCGTTTTCCTCCATAATGTTGGTGAAGTGATATATTGTAGATGATTGATCTCTTTCTCAATAAGCCTATTGAACCTTCTCAATAAATACTAACTAAAAGGGTACTTTCTTTTGATTACGTGTGCATTGTTCAAAATTGAATTGAATAATCTGTTGTTGTATTTGGTTGAAATGAGCATTGGGACAACTTCTTGGAATCAATAGTTGGATTATGAGGAATTTCCTTTTCATTTTCATTTATGCCATGGATATGGTCACCTTTAGTGGAAGTGTCCCAAAGCTATTAATGCTACTAGTATGGCTAATGCTCCTTCTCGGTCTACTTTGAAGATGGATAAAGGTAAGGCCCCCATGTAGGGGGTGGTGGTATATAAGGAAGTTTTTGTGCCTATAGGTTTTAGAGTATGTTTATTAAAATAAAAATTATGACAAGATTTTAATAATGAGCAAATTTTAATTTTTAATTTTTCTTTCTGCTTAACATCTATATTATAGTGTAATTTTTTATAATTAAATTATAACATAAATGCTAGTGCAATTTTTCAATTCTTTAATTCTTTTTATTGTACATAGTCTTTTTAAATTTAAATTTTATAATTTTATAATTTTTATCCTTTGTTTTAATATTTTGCAATTGGCTTAAATTTATTCAACGTGGTTTTTATTCTCTTTTTTGTCTCTCTTTTCTTATCTATTGTCTTTTCTTCCCCCTTTTAATTGCCCCTTTTTTTCTTATGTTGTGTTGTATTTTCTATGTCCTTGTTTTTCTTCCTTTTAATTGGTTTCATTAATTTGTTACTTCTTTGTCTCCCTGTAGTTCTTTATTTATCTTAATTTTTAAATATTATTTGTCTTGTCTTCTTTGATCTTAATTTGTGCAGCCTTCCCTTCTTCCTCCTTTCTCCTTCCCCTCTGGTTTTCTTATTTAGGTTGTTCTTGGTCTGCAACAAAATAATTTTCTCCTTGAGCTCTTTCATCTTGATGATGGATCATGGAGTGTGATTTGAAATGTTGATGCAAAAAACTCTAACACAATCTAATCCAGAAGCGTATGCAAGATTAATTGGTATGGATTGTGGAAACTTGATCTCATTAACATTTTGACATGTTAAATATATATATAATTATTACTAGCAATTGCACCTTGGTGTGCAATAGGTACGCTGAAGAGAAAATGAAAGGTCAATTAGAGAACATTTTGGTGTATTTTTTCAGACATATGCGTAGTACATGAGGTCAATTGGTAGGTCATTTAGCAAATGATGTTTTTTATGTAACAAAGGTCTCAATTGGTGGGCTATGATTAAAAATAAGGTCTTGATGAAGGTTTTAGAGTATGTTTATTAAAATGAAAATTATGGCCAAGATTTTAATAATGAGCACATTTATTTAGTTATTTATTTAGTCATTTCTATTTATCTAATATTAGTCATTTATTTTTGTCATTTTTATTTGTCTGATATTGGTCATTTAGTTGTGATTTTACCTGATGACCAAATTAGTCACTTATAAATGACCAAATTAGTAATTTATTTTCCAAATACTAATAGTGTTAGTCATGTGACTAAATTTTTTAGTCATGTGACTAAAATCTTTAGTCACATAGTCATTTATTTGCCAAATTCTACTAGTGTAATGAGGGAATGAATGTTTTAATGTACAATGAATTCACCCCCCTCTCAGTTGTCTTGTGCATCTACCACTCTTGATACATAGTTAGAATATAATATCAATGTCAAGACATCTCAAGGCTACAAATAGGATGCACTACATCCTCCCCCACTAGGATTAGACCAAATCTTAAAATGGGGCACAAATAAAGGTTAATGCATGCTTGTTACTCAATCCTTCAAACACAATAGATCATGCAAGATAAACCTCCTAGAATCTCAACAATTATAGCCGTCAACACACAACACACACATGTCCAAGGTGCACAATCTAGGTGAGCACTAGCCACTAGTTGTGCAACCACCTTAGAGATCACAACTCTTCATTTTCTATCTTCCACTACAATAGAGTATAGTATTAACTACATGATTTGATCGACCACTAGAAAATAATAAATACTACTACTACTACTAGGAAGTCCATCGATCTATTCACTCGTCCAAGGAAAGAAACATAAGCCATGAAATCTTACCCCATCACATGGCTAAAAAGAACAATATTGCACTTCCTTTGGTCTCTCTTGAGCAAGGCATCAATCCTTAAAGATACAACTTCAAAGCTAGGTAAAAACCATCCCACAAGGCTTTAGAGGCAACACCACCTCACCACCATGCTCACCAAAAGAATTCCTCACTTCCATTTGTGGCTCACTTAGTGAGGTTCTACCTCATGAACCACTCTAGAAAATTGAGGTTTTCCTTAACACACTAGCTTCTCAACACAAAACTAAGAACAACTTAGAAGTTCTTAGAGGGAAGAATCTAGGTAAGAACTGTAGACATGTAAAATATACTGATTGACATTGTGCATTTGATCCTGACTTACTAACATCGTTTCTTCCTGAATCATCCCTCGGTCTAACCATTTAATCAAATTCCCCTATCTGATTAAATTCATCAATAATCCTCTCTTGATTAAATAAATCACTTTATCTGAATCAAGTCATTTCTCTTGTTAATTAAATCAATCTATCTGATCTAATTATCCCTATTTAATTAAATAATCAATTTATTTGATTAAATCTCTAAAGTCTATCCATTAAATTAAATAAATTAAAACCTTATTTGATTTAATCTAACACCATCCCTTTTAATTAAATAAATCAAAATCCTTATTTAATTAGTCTCTTATCATATTCCTCTCTTATTTGATTTAAATAAATCCATAAATCTAAGTCAAATAAGTCACATCATCTAATCTCCTATTAAATTAATTAACCCTTGATTAATTTAACCTCATCTCATGTTGCATCCTCTAGATAATGAAAGTTACACATGAAAATAGATTTAATTCATTTATTAAAACTCTATTTTCCTCACAAGGCATCTTTCAGAATATTCTCTCAATTTGAATTCAAAAATTCCAAGTCAACATGTACATCCAACAAAGCATTTAAAACCTCTTACATGTCCTTTGCCTTGAGCCAAGTGGTATTTATTGCATTTTCCCTTCCCTCTTTCTTGTCATTTCAACAAATTTGAATTTCAAATATTAGCATTTATTGGCACAAACCCCAAATCTTGCACATCCATCATCCATTCATAGCTTGACAAGTGGCACCATATCATTGGATAAATGCTAGTCCCACATTGCTCAAATTTGGGCATTCATCCAGCTTGAAATCCTATAAATGAAGAGCTCCTCTCGTCATTTCATCATCCACAAACATTGCAAAGTTACCATGCTAAAATACTTAGCCATTTTCATCCATCATTTGAATTCTTAGCTAGACTTTTTGCAGATTTGGCTTGGAGTTCTCATCTTTCATCAAAAGTGGATCAATATTATCTTCAACATATCAAGACTTCATCATAGGAATTGGGAAAGGGCCAATTTTCACATCAAATTGGCACCAATTCCCCCATGGGATCAAGTATTTGCTTTTCTAATTAGGATTAAATCTAGTTTTGTCATTTGCATTGTGTTCTTCAATATTTTCTTCCTAATTTGAATTTGCAAATGGATTTCATGGGGAATCCTTGTTTTAGCTTGTAATTCCTTGTCTAACTTGATTATTCATGTTGTTTTGCAGGTACTAGGAAAAGGGTTCGCACATTTGGTGCTAGAAGGAGGGCTACAACTCATTAATTCTAACTTTTTCTTGAAATTTTCTCATTTTTGTTCACACAGGAAATTCCAATGCGGGCTCGTCAGCGTCGCTATTTTAGCACTATGGGCTCAGCAGTGTCACTGTTTTAGCACCGCAGGCTAGTCAGCATCACTATATGGCACCGCGTGAAACATAAACTGCGCCGCTGGACTCATCCCGCCAAAAAATTCAAATTTTTAACTCTGCTATTGGACTTGTTGACTTGCAAGACTTTTTGAAATTTTTAAAAACTTCGACGTTGACATAAACTATGATGTTTGGGAAAAATTACGACACAATCAAGCTCTTTGTCCCATCACAGAGCACCGCTGACTGGTAAGCGGCACTGTGAGAGCGACGCTGGGAGGACAAACAACGATGCCTTCACGAGTTGCGACACTGGGAAACAATAAAAGGGAGAATTTATTTTTTTAACATGTGCTTTCGATTTATGATTTATTTACTTGCTATTTTTTGGTTTTTAACTTCTGTGTTTTTCCAAAATTTGGCTGTTTTTCTTCTTTGTAAGTTGGAAATTGAAAACAAAGGAAGGAGTATGGTGATGATATTTTGTCCAATCAAAGTGTTTCTAAACACTTAAGTGTTTTTTTAACACTTCCTTAAGAATTTGTCATCCTCTTTCATTCTTAGAACACTAGCTTTCATTTGGGCTTAAAAAGAACCTTTTGATTTCTTCTTGCAAAGGTTAAAACAAACAATAGGATCAACAACTTACTAGATTTTGTTTATGGGATTAACAAATTGAACAAATGTCTTTCACTTGTGATTTGGTGCTCTAAAATGAACTCACATATTGCTTTGAGGATCTAAAAAGAACAAGTGTAGCTTTGTTTGTTTGTGAGGGCTTACTTAGACTAAAGCCATCGAAAAAGGATGTATGCGCTTCTCTCGCGCTTTATAGCGATCTTGAGAATCAAAATTCCTTTTTCATGACTTTGGGTTAAGACAAAGCAATCACCTCCACACTTCGATTTGGGCTTAAATTGAACAAAATCTTGTGCGAGTGTGAGTGAGGGCTTTGTTGTGTATATTCTCTCTCCTTGTTGCCAACAAGGATTGATCGAGTTACAAATATTGTTGTTCATTCGCTTTTGTTTATCCTAGAGGGCCTGCCTTGGGGAAAAAGTACTCACCCAAGGGAATGACTTAACCGGTAACACTCTAAAGCCAAGAGTATTTCTAGCCAAGATATAAATGTGGATGTTGGAAGAAACGCCAATATCATGCGGTTGACTCCGACAAGATGGATCCGAAAGGGGACTCTTGCCACGTTGGGTCAACTCCTACGAACAGAAAGTCCTTACTAAAACCCATGTGCTAGAATTTGCCAAAATCCTTTTATCTATTTGTTGGTGCAAGAACGGTCATTCTCAAGCCACCCCATACTTTTACGGTCTTCTAGTAGAAATGGAAAACATGCCATGGGAGTTTCATGGGTGTTGATGCTTGGCTGCCCCATATAAGTGAGTGTCATGGAGGGGAGCCAGTGGGGTCAAGCTTCTAACCATGCACTAGAGATAAGTGTAGCTAGACTTGTCCAAGTGGGAATCCAACAAATATTGTCTTACACATCCATAGGATTGTACTTATTCTTGGGTTACAAAATGCATTTCTTGATCAAAAAAATCTCAAAAACAAACAGTTAACATCATCCAAATTTCAAACCCTTTTGAGGACAAATACAATTGACCCAATCCATATGTTATTGCTTGCCCTTGGGATTCATGTCCTTAGAGGTTTCTAAACATTGGATTATATCTCAATTTGTCTTCTTATGTAAACAATAGGAAACCCTTGCCTTGAGTTCATTGAATTTCCACATAACATATCTTGTGGGGTTCAAAGAAATTAAGACATTAGACACCTTAGTTTGAAAAACTAATTGAAGAAAGTGTTTAAATGGTAGAATAAAGACATTAAGCAAAGCTAAGCAAAATGAGCTTTCATATGTGTTGAATACTCCAAATCCAAAAGCACAAAATCATTGATTGGAAACCCGAAAATGAATGTTCAAATAAAATCATTTCTTGGTTACAAAGGTCATTAGGAAGCATTTGCATGCTCTTCAATACCTAGGTCTAGGAAAAAAAAGTGTACCTTTTTAGATTCATCTTAGGATCAAAACACATCAAAATCTTTTGCATCCACCCTCAAAAACATCAAAACAAATTCCATCTCATCATCACCTTTTGGAAAATCTTGAAATCATCCTTGATACTAGGCTTTGTGGAAAAATCAAAATCATCAATAGCATTGAGACAAAATCCTTGAAAACATTAGCAAAAACACCTTTGGCTAGGCATGTGTAGATGCATCTTTTTGCATATACTTAGTCAAAGTTATCAAAAATCATCTTGTCTAGCTTAGTGTATGTAGATGAATCCTTCTTCATATGCTGAGTAAAACAATCATCTTGTTTGAATAAGTGTGGGTAGATGCATCCTTCTCCTCACACATATTCAAATTATCATCTTTTGAACAAAGCTATCCCTTAGATTATCATCCAACATCTTAGGGTCCTTTTGTTCAAAAATCCAAATCAAAGTCAAGGACAAAATCTCAAAATCTCAAAATCTCAAAATCAAGAATCAAAATCAACAAGTCCAAAAAGCCTAGTGTCTCATTCAATATCTATCAAAAGCCACAACATCCATATCACCCATCCCTAACATCATCATCATATCATCACCTTTGATCCTCAAGGCATCCTAAAATATTTATACTTTGGGACATAAAATAACGATCGATCCAAAGAATCAAGAGATTCATCTCCCATATTCTTGATCCTTGTTTTATGGTTCAAGTGAGATTTCAATACAAGAAGAATATGGAAGCCAACAAATAAACACCCGCTTCAAGTGATCTTAGCCAAACAAACACAGAAATGAATCCAGCTAAATCATGTAATCTATTGACCCTCTCATCATCGCAAAATCCACAAGAATAAAATCAAGGAGAGGATCTTAGCTTTGGAATGTCTCGCGAGGAAATGACTGAAATGCTTCAAAATCTGGAGAATCATAAAATCATCAACATCATGGTGAGACTCGACCCTTCGTTGTACATGCTTGAACTAGCAAAACAAGGGGCCAAGTTACCTTCAAATTTTGATGTAAGTACTATAGTGGAGACATCCTTTCCACCTATCTCATCCACCATCCCCATTTCATCTACACCTCCATCCCAAAACATCACGCAAAACATTCCACAAATCACAACATCGTTTGCTCCAACCCAACCCAATGTCAACAAGGGAAACACATTTCTCAATGCTCTTCAATCACATCCCCTTGTTAATAATCAAAACTTGGGCGCAAACACCACATTGGAACAAAACATACCCAAAAACCCATTACACAAAAATGTTCCTCTCACATTCCATCACAATCCATCGTCATCATTCTTTCATGCAACTCCTCAAACACCTCTTCTCACAAATTCACAAGAAGAGGGAGATACGTTCGGGATAGGGGGATTATTCAACACCATGACATTTTCACAACAACTCATGCCCCTCACCTTTCCACCTCTTCCACCATTGCCATTATCATCCACACCGCTCCTTGGTTTAGGACTTCCTCCCCTACCAAGTATCAATCAAACCTATATCCCAACCATCAATCAAAGTGTTGCACCAAACACTCAAAATTTGTCGTTGATATCGCAACAACAAACGACAAACACACAAGCAATGACAACATCATCAAACACACCCCTAATGTCACAAAGCATGGTCTCTCAAGGACCAACCATCACATCAATACCAATATCCAACACTCAAAACATCAACACAACATCATCACCTACCACCATTCCAAATCCACCACCACCTCCACCACATCAAGCCAATACGATGCAACATTGCAAGCTTCTTTTCAAAGAGGATACCAATAAGTTCAAAAAAAAATGTTGTGCAACAAGCCGCTCAAGCCACATAGCACCAAATTTCACCACATCAAGTGAATACGATGCAACATTGCAAGCTGATTTTCAAAGAGGATACAAACAAGTTAAAAAAAAAATGTCGTGCAACAAGCCGCTCAAGCCGCACAAGCTGCACAAGTTGCATTACAAGTGCAACAAGCTGCCCAAGCCACACAACAACAAGAAGCTGCCCAAGCAGCACAAGCATTGCAAACACAAAGGGCCGCTCAAGCACAACTTTTATTTTAGCAACAAGCCACACAAGCACAAGCAGCACAAGCACAAGCGCAATCTCAAGCTCAAGTCCAATCTCAATATTAGGCACAACAAGCTCAATATCAAGCACAACTTCTTGCACAAGCACAAGTAGCACAAGTGCAAGCATATCAGCAAGCACTAAAGCAATAGCAAGAGCAACTAGAAGCAGCAGAATTGGCAGCCCAACAACAAGCATTGTGGGAACAACAAGCACAACAACAAGCATTGTTGGAACAACAACAAGTGCAACAACAAGCACAAATCCTAGTACAACAACAACAAGATCAACAACAAGCGTTGTTCATACAAAAGCAAGTAGAATCCTACTTTTCCCACCAAAACATACAGATACCATCGAACAAAGCACCAACCAATCCACCCATCCAACCAACGATTCAAACACCCCAAAACAATTTCATCCCACCCCTGATCCACAAAGTGATGTGACGACACAACTCAGGTTGCTCTCACAACAAGTGCTCGACCTTCAATCAGGACGAACAACCAAAACACCAAGCAACTTGTGTCCCTATCCATTTGATAGGAGATTAGAGATGAAACCATTCCCCAAGGGATTTGAAATCCCCAAATTCAACAAATATCGAGGGATGGGAAACCCTGAAGATCACATCAGGGAATTACAAGTTCATTGCATGGAGGTCGCATATGATGATACTTATCTAATGCAGCTATTCCCTAGGAGCTTGGCAGGTCCCACTATATAATGGTTCTCTCCCTTACCTTTAGGCATTAGAACATTCCAAGAAATGAGGGATGCATTCATCAGGAACTACGCATGTAACATTGCAATGGATGTCAGTCTCAAAGAACTATACACTCTAAAACAAGGAAAGAATGAATCTTTTGCTTCATTCCTTCAACGATGGCAATCCAAGGCCAATCAGAGCAAGTGGACCATGCCAGAGGAACAACAAGTCTACACCATCATTGCCAACCTTGAAAGCTGCTTAGCATTTCATCTCAAGGTTCAGGGTATCACTACATATGAACAATTGATTTCTAAAGCGCTTAGCATCAAAAGAGCTCTTGTGACTCAACCCATGGAATCAACATCATATCAGGAACAACAAAACAATCACCCATCATCTAATTACAATGATAAACCTCACACGTGGGCAAGAAACAAGAACGTTACTAATGATGGTATCATTGATGCCAAGGTGGTCATTAGTGGTCCACACCAACATACACCTGCACTGCAAATCCAAATTCAATGCCAAAACACTCATCACACAACATACCAACCCAACAACAATTCAACCATCAATAACCTCAATGATCAAAGAGGACCACCCCAACGCAAAAGTTATCCCAAATGAAAATACGCTATTTTGGGGGAACCATTGGAGGACATAATGAAAAAGTTGATTGACGAAAAACTCATCAAGCCACCTACATTCAAAAACTACCAAGAACCCAATGTCAAACCCCCTTGGTATAACAAAAAATCAACTTTGTGAATTTCATAAAATCAAAGGCCACACCACAAACAATTTCATGAGACTCAAAAACATCATCCAAGATCTCATTGACAAGAAAATCATAAATGTGGAACAACCTACCAGAAATTAGGATCTTAAAATCTACACGAATCCGATGCTGAATCATGGCAACAAATGGAATAAAAATGATAAAGGGAAGGGCAATGTAAATCATGTGTACAAAATAGTCGTTGCTTCCCTAAATGAAGACTACATGGTCATCACCATCAAGGGTGCCCATGCCGAAGATTGTGGGGTCACCACAAGAGGCAGAAAAATCACCATTGTAGGATCATCCCGACCTAATAGAATCCCTTCATCTAGAGCCGTTCCACATAGCTACAATGTTGTAGAACAACTCAAGAAAATTCCAGCACATATCTCCATCATGGAGTTGTTAAAAATATCATCAACACATAAAAATATCCTTGAGGAAGCATTAGCCTCATCCACTATCCCCGCAGATCTCGATGCGGACCAATTCCAAGCTATGGTCAGAAATATCATAATGCCTAATCTCCTTACATTCTCTAACCAAGATTTCCCCGCCCAACCATCTCACAACTGTGTGCTTCACTTGGAAGCCATAGTACACGAGAAAAATCGAAAGGGTCTTGGTGGATGGAGGTGTAAGGTTGAACATCTGTTCTCTTAGCCTCATCAAGCAGTTGAAAATATCAAAAGATTCCATCGACAAAGGAAAGGGCATCACGATAAGAGCATATGATGACCAAGAAAGAGTGTCGCAGGGCATGATTAAACTCCCTATTCAAGTAGGGCCAACACTCATGGAAACCACATGTCAGGTCTTGGACCTTGAATTACCATATAATATCTTCCTGGGATGGCCATGGATCCATGTGATGAAAGTCATAACATCAACCTTCCACCAATGTGTGAAATTTACACATAATGGACAAGAGGTCACCGTCCACAGAGATCTCAAACCATTTTCATATTGCAAAAATCTTGAGGCCAAGTATTACAAAATCCCCCAAGTGCCAAAGAATGATGAAGGCCCCTCCACACCATATATCGACCTTGCCACTCTCACGTCCACTTCTACAATAGAGACACCCACCATCCCCACCATCCCCACCATCTCCGATATCAAGCTCATCATCCAAGAGGATGGTTGTGGAAGCTGTAAACTCCCTAACAATGCTTTTGTGATAGGAGAGTTACCACAATCTCCTAGATCATGGGGATGTCCACAAGAAAATCAAGCTTCCACATCACAAACCTATCCTGAAAACTATCCTGCATTCACAAGGTGGGGAGACTTGGGCCACGAGGTTATTGAAGCAAATCCATCTCACATGTTGTATCAAGATGAAAGACCGACAGCTAATTTACCAATGGAAGAAAGAAGCAAGGGCCTACACATGATGCTTGCAATGGGCTACAATAGAAATCAAAGACTGGGACAAAATGACAATGGGATCATAATACCTATCATGCCAGAGACGCGACCCATAACAAATCTTGGTCTTGGATGTACCACTCCAAGAATAACCATACGTGGCTGAGGTCCTCTGGTTCGAACAGCTAATGTTTCTCCTCAGCTAGTACTAGTACAAGTACACTCACCAATAGTCACTAGTAGAGACACACATAATTTTATAACTGAGCCCTATATTAGTAGCGATGATGAAGATACCTTGACCAATCTACCTAGGTTATTCGAGGACACCACCCTATGTATGATTAGCACCATCTCCTTTGAATCAGACCATCCAAATCATGAGATCCGCTTAGTTTACCCCCAACTGATCGACTATGACCAATGAGGACCACCAGTTCTCAATACATTTGAAAATGATGAGGTGCTCTCAGAATTCATGGGATTAAGGGATAACATTCCAGATGGAGATCATAAAGTAGGCTTTATAATGGAGTTGGACACACATGCCTATTATGGGGAAACGATTGAATCCTTCAGTCGCAAAAGTGAGAAACTATGAATCATATCCAGGTCCTTGAGTGAAAACCACACTGTGGCACTCTTTGAAAAGAAAATAGTAAAAATAAAGGATGTATCCAATGGTGAAAACCTCTTTGAGGTGCCCGAGGATGAAGGATTCAATCTTCCTCTAAGAGCTATTCATCAAGAGAAGTCAGTAGTCTTGGCTGAAAAATGCAATCATGTCAACCTAGGAACAGAGGAGGCCCCGCATATCACATTCTATGTGGAATCACTATTATTAGAAGAGCAAGAACTCCTAGCAGAATTCCTAAAGGAAAGGAAAATAAATTTCACATGGAGTTATGCTGACATGCCAAGGCTAGATCCAGATACTGTGGTTCATCATTTAGCAGTGTATCCAGAAGCAAAACTGGTAAAACAAAAGCTTCGAAAGATGCATCCTCAAATAGCCTTATTGGTCAAAATGGAGCTCAAAAAGTTGTTAGATGCAAGATTCATCTGACCAATTGATTATCGAAAATGGGTGTCAAATTTGGTACTTGTTTCAAAGCCTGATAGAGCCATCAAAATCTGTACAGACTTCAGAGATTTGAACAAAGCATGTCTGAAAGATGATTTCCTGCTTCCTAACATCGACATGATAGTAGACATGACAACAAGACATGAGATGCTATCATTAATGGATAGATTTTCAGGATACAACCAGATCATGATAGCAAAAGAGGATCAACACAAGACAGCTTTCACTTGTCCATGGGGGACCTATTGCTAGAACATGATGCCATTCAGCCTAAAGAACACAAGAGCAACCTATCAAAGGGCCATGACATTAATATTCCATGACATGATTCATAAAATAGTTGAATACTATGTCAAAAACATTCTAGGTAAGTCAAGGAAAAGACAAGATCATATAGCAACCCTAAGTGTTATCTTTGATAGACTGGAGGAATACAAAGTTAGACTAAATCCCAAGAAGTGCATCTTCGGCATACAATTAGGTAAATTGCTAGGATACATAGTCTCCATGAGGGGTATTGAGGTGGATCCAGCAAAAGTAAAAGCAATCCTTGAGATGGAAGCGCCAAAGACATTAAAACAACTAAGAGGTCTCCAAGGAAAACTTTAATCCATCCGACGATTCATAGCACAACTGGCAGATAAGCAGAATCCATATTCTCACCTACTCCACAAGGGGGTAGCATATAAATGGGATACAAAATGTGAAGAGGAATTCAACAAAATCAAGGAATATCTACTGCCACCACCAGTCTTAATGCCACCCATCCCAAAGAAGCCATTGATCTCATATGTGTCAGCAACAGCAACAGCCCTTGGAGCTCTCCTAGCTCAACATGATGAAAACATAATGGAGAGGGCCATCTACTATATCAGTAGGACAATGGTCAGTCATGAGCTAAATTACTCATTCATTGAGAAATCTTACCTCACAGTAGTGTTTTCCTCCCAAAAATTTAGACATTACATGTTGGCACACAAGATAAAGCTCATTGCGAAAATTGATCCCCTAAAGTATCTCCTATCAAAGGCAATGCTCACAGGCAGAATGGAAAAATGGGTAATGATATTATTAGAGTATGACATCGAGTATGTAGAGCGGAAGGCCATTAAGGGACAATTTATTGTAGATCAACTAGTAGAAGCACCCATTTATTCTAAGAACCCTCTTGTCTCAAAATTCCTAGATGAATCCATCTTTAACCTCAATGTAACAAACCATTAGAAACTATACTTCGATGGTTCATACACACAACATGGATTAGGAGTTGGTGTCTTCTTCATCACTCCACAAGGGGATTGCATATCGAAGTCATACAAATTGGCATTTCCTTGCACCAACAACATAGCAGAATACGAGGCTTTGACTATAGGCCTCAGGATAGCAGTGCAATGGAACATCATAGCTCTCAAGGTGTATGAGGACTCTCAGTTGATCATAAATCAGGTCAATAATGAATATCAAACTAAGGATGATAAACTCGCTCCATACAAGAAATTGGTGGAGACTCTTAAAGAATCTTTCATTGACATAAAATTTGAGCAGATTCTGAGAACCAACAACAGAGTAGTAAATGCCACGGCTAAAATTG
Source organism: Sequoia sempervirens (assembly GCA_007258455.2). NCBI lineage: Eukaryota > Viridiplantae > Streptophyta > Pinopsida > Cupressales > Cupressaceae > Sequoia > Sequoia sempervirens. Next base: position 319,474,883 of record VDFB02000008.1, on the reverse strand, counting down.
GGTCTCTATTAGACATCCCTCATAACGTGCCAAAATATGAATTTCTAATTGAGCAGCTTCTCGTTCCCACATTCAAGGTACCAGAATCAGAATATGTGTGTGAAATCATTGGTCCTGGTGATCCTTGGTACCATGACATCTACAGATATCTTCGCATAGGATTCATACCCGCTGACCTCCCATCAAACCTAAAATGAACCTTTATTAAAAAGACATCTAGATTTGTAATCCTAGGTGATACCTTATACTGCAGAAGCATAAAAGGTACCTTGCTATGCTGTTTAAATGCTAAGGAGGCATTAACTGCTCTAACCGAGGTTCATAACAGTATCTGTCGCTCACACTCGAGTGGAATGTCCATCACCAAGAAACTACTGAGGATGGGGTATTATTGGCCCACAATGGAAAAAGAAGCGCATGATCATGCTAAAAAATGTTTACAATGTCAGCAGCATGAGGACCTCATCCATGCTCCAGCTCAAGAGCTTCATCTGATTATCACACCATGGCCCTTTTCATAGTGGGGACTCGATCTCATTGGGAAAATCACACCCACCTCATCCAATGGCCATAAGTTCATCATAACTACAACCAAGTACTTCACAAAGTGGGTGGAAGCCATACCCATGACGTATATCACTGGGAAGTAGATCTCAAAATTTATCCTGAACTATCTCATCTGTTGTTACGGTGTCCCACAAGCCATTATCTCAGATAATGGGACACCATTCAAGAACCAAGAGGTTCACAAATTGTGTGAGAAATTCAAAATCTAGCATCACTTCTCCACCCCGTACTATCCCCAAGGCAATGGCCAAGCAGAAGCTACGAACAAAACCATCCTTAAAATCCTCAAGAAAATAGTCAATGACATAGGTCATGACTGGCATCTGCAGCTTCATCCCACCCTCTGGGCTTATTGAAATAGCATCCACACACCCACTGGTGCCACCCCATTCTCCTTGGTCTACGAATCAAAATTCATACTCCCCATTGAGATTGAGCTCCCATCCCTCAGAATATCATTACAAAACCTCATCACTAATAAGGGCTACCAAGTGTCAAGATTAAACGAGCTGGAGCTACTAGATGAGAGACGCATAGATGCTTTAAACCACTTGCAAGTCTATCAAAATAGACTCAAAAGGAGCTACAAAAAAAAAATCAGAAGCAAGACTTTCCAAGTCGGAGAACTGGTCTTAAAAGAAAATTAGAAGAATGTCCCAAACCCCCGCAGCAAAGGAAAGTTTGAATCTAATTAGTTAGGACCTTTCATCATCACAAGTTATAAATCAAGGGCATATCAACTATCAACACCCGAAGGGGAACCTCTGCAGAAGCCCATGAATAGCTCCCATCTCAAAAAGTTTTATGCCTAAATCTTCTAGGGGATAAAACCAAAAAATCCAAAAAATCTGAAAAAGTCTTGAAAAAATGGTTACTTAGGTGAAAACCTGGCAAACAGGCATCTTTGTAATGAGCAAAAAAAATCAAAAAAAGGATCAAAAAAATAGTCCTCTAGTGAAAACTACTTTGGTGGCACTTTGGGCAAGTACCTTGGTGAAAACCTGGCAAACATGCGCCTTGTGTAAATAAGCACTTTCCATCCACCAGAATCTTTATGGCTTGTTCGACATCATCCATCCATTTTGCTTCCATCATTCATCGCATTTAGGTCTCCATCCATCACTCATCCACTCGCATTCACACCATAGCTTGGTCCTATTTTCGTATCATGATCCCTCATAGTACTACTCGGCCCATCCTCAAGGTCAGCTTGTCCTACCTTTATTGGGGTATTCTATTACATCAGGCTAGGGGCACATTCTCATCAAAACAGATTCTTGTATATTCTTAAGGTCCTCAAATCATAAAATCCAAAAACATCAGAAAATTAGAAAAAGCCAAAAACATCAAAACATATCAAAATCTAATTTAAACAAGGTCGTCTTGTCGAACTATGTCATCTCTAAGCTTGAACATAGGAAAGGTTGATCTTTGATCATCCCCCGAGACATTTAGGTCAGTCCTATAGGATTCCATCATAATAAATGTTGTGCAGTTTTTGCACACACGCCCCACTGGGAGTGGGGACCCTCTCTTTTTCGTGTCTTTGACCTTTGATTTTATTGGATTTATCATTTTAGGGTCTTGACATGTTGGTCTTGCTGGCTTTGCCCTTGCCCTAAGATTGCAATTGATCGAAATTGAGTTTTTGGCCAAATCCGGGTTTTCACCTGGATCCGGGATTTTCCGTCTCCGACGGATTCTTCCGTCCCTGGTTCCTTGTCTGTTTCTGGCCAGATTCTCCGATTCCGGGTTTTTCCCTAACTTCGGGATTTTCCGGTCCTATCGGATTTTCCCGGATTCTACCAAAATCCCGGTCCTCATTATTTCCCCGGTTTTTGCATTTCCGCGAAGTCTGTGTTTCCGCGCATTCTGGGATTTTCCGAAATTCCACTTGGGGCACGGGTTTCCGGACTTGTCAGAAACGTCTTTTCGCGCATTAATGGCTGAGGTATCTTGGTTCAGACGGGTATAAGGGCGAATTTGGGGCGTTTTCTGATTCATTCTAACTTCGACTGCTTCCTTGTTTTCTGCTCTGGCGATTCGGAACTTTCGTTTGAGCTTTGGGGTTTGGTCTTGGATTGTTTGCGCGTGGATTGCTTGAGTGTTGCTGCCAGTATCCCGTTGCCTGGACGTGTTGTCACCTGGATTGATTTTCCAAGCTCGGTTTCTGCTCGTCTTGATCCATGGTATGTACTCGTCGCCCTTCCGTTTGTTTGCATGGTGATTTGAGATTTTCTTGTACTGGGCGTTGTTAAATTTTGGGGTCGGCTCATATTTTGACTTTGGGTGTCGTATTTATTCAATCGGTTCGGTCCGTCCTTCTTTTTTTTTATCTTGAAGCCCATCTCTCGTGCCCTATGAGTTCCGTTTATTCGCTTGATTGCATATATACACTTTAGGCGGAAGTCTGGGTCGTGTTGCTTAATTGTTTTGGGTGCGGGATGTGTTGCCATGCGAATTTAGGGTTTTCTGGGTGTCTCGGCTAGTGCGATGATTTGATCTTGTGTTTGAATGACTTTCGCCTCGTTTTATGTTGGCTCCCCGTCCTGTGAGGATTAGAGGGCTTTTTAGGTAAATCCCGAACTGATATTTTAACCCTAAAAGCTTGCTCTGGTTCTAATGGCGGATATGTGATTGTTCGATTTAGGGCATCGTCATTTTAAGTATGGGATCCTTCCTTTGAGTGCTTCTGAGTGTTGGACACTCTTTGCATATTCGAGTCTGGTAATTGTCGTCGGTTTTGGGTTCATTCGAGCTTTGGTATTGAAGATCTTGTGGTCGCTCCTGTGTTGGTGCACGTGGCAGGGTTCCCTCCAGCAGTCCAGTGTTACGAGCTGATTTTGGAGTGTGCTAGGCAGTACGCCTTTGACACACAGATGGTAGTTAGTACTGAGGGGCGGGTGTTGGCAAATTTCAGTCCAGCCTCCATTGCCCGAGCTTTCAGCATGCCGGATCTCCCCTCGGTCTGCGCCCTAAACATTGACACTGCTCGCACGTATTATGAGAACGAGCCAGTTAAGGCTCAACAGCTTATCAACTCATGGCTTGAGAAGCCCAAGTCTCACCACTCTAAATTGCCCAAACAGTTGCACAGGGTGAAGTTTAGGCCGGATATTTATGATGCCATCACACTGTTGAGCAGGGTGGCCGGACTTAAAACTGCCGGGGTGTTGGAAAGTTGGATGGTCCATGTGATCACCAAGATAGGCCAAGGAACGAATTACCACTGGGCAGGACTTATCAGTGCGGAAATAGATAGGCAACTGAGGAATGTTTTGGAAGGAAAGAAGTTCACCATGTCCTCCTTTGTTATATATATACTGGCCATCTCTTATCCCTATAAGGGACTGACTCCGGCAGGAGCTATTGGACAGGACATTATCTATGAGGTCTATCCGGAATTGCACCTCGGACACGGAGATTATAGGAGGGCCAACGATGCCTTCACTATGCATATTACCCGGACCCTTCAGAATGCGGAGCACATCAGATTGTCCGATGGGGCTAGGGGGTTGATTAGGAATTACGGGGCCTGGTTCATCCAGTTCCCCACTTTCACTTATCTCCGGATTGATGGATGCCCTGTTGCTCCCTACAGATTGCCCAGGTATCCCACTGACCACATAGTGCTACTGGAGGTCGTGAGACAAATTTGTGAGTTCGATACGGTGGTCAAGAAGGAGAAACATAAAACTGGTTTTGGAGGTGACTTCCCTCTTGGCATTGGCGTGGATGTGATGTGTCCTTCCATTCAATCAGCTCATACTGCAGGTGAGGAATTGGCAGCCTATGGATTCTCTTTCCATTCAAAGAGAATGAATTTTGACATCACCGGAGGGGCACAGAAAAGGGCTACCCGGGAATACAGGCACAAGGAGGACTTGGAAGACTACTGGGTCAACATCAAGGATGACCTTGATGCACGAAGGAAAAGGTATTCCCGGCTGCCAGTGGAGGCAATTAGGCAGTACAATGTGAAGCTGATTCCAGATCAGCTGGAGGATGATGGAAAATTGGTCCAGGACCATGTCTATGAGCCCATCAAGGATAGGTCAGTAGCGGATATTGACTGGAATGAGCCTGAGGTGACAGAGTTGGAGGACTTAATGGCTCCGGTGCTAAAATATACCTTTGCTTGGATCAAACATGAGGTCTGGGTGTTGGAAAATGCCAATGTTCCCCTCACTTTCGACCTGATGGGGAATCTCAACCCCATGTCCACTTCAGAGGAATCCGGGGAAGAGGACCCCAAAGGGAAAACAGCCAAGGCCTCTCCTTTCAAAATCAAGGTCAGAAGCCCTAAGGGGACTCAACCTGCAGCAAAAAGGAAACCTATCGGCAAACGCAGGTGGAAGACCCTGACTATCAGCAGGTCCTCGGACGAGGAGGAGGTGGAGAAAGCTGAGGAGGAGGATGTTCCTCCACCGCCCAAGAAGGCCAGAACTACAAGGGTGGCGAAAAAGAAAGGCCAAACGACTTCGGAAGATGAGCCTCCGGTTGTGGATGTAGAAAGTTCCGGAGGGGAGAAGACCAAAGTATACACCAGAAGATCCAGAACTCCGTCCCCAAAGGATGCTGCACAGCCAAAGGTTTCTTCTCCAATATCGCCAGCCACTGAACAGGACAGGCCTGTCTCTCCTCCGCAGGGTGTAACAGAACCGGTAAATCCGGATGAGCAGGAAATCAGCGGAGAAGCAGAGCCGTTTGAGGAAGGGGCATTATTCAGTGAGGCTGCCGGGCTCGAGGTAGAGACAGAAGAAGGGCACACTTCTCCCTTGGTGCAATACGAGGACTCTCCGGAGAGTGAGAAGGGCCGCGGATCTCCAGAACCAGAGAAGAGCATCCCCGCTGGAACTCCATTGCCGGTGCTTCCTGAGTTGTGATTTGAGGAGATGGACCAAGGTGAACACTCCCTAGAGAAGGATGATGACAAGGCAGCAGAAGAAGGAGAAGTCGAGGTGGCAGTAACAGAGGAGGAGAAAGCCACAGAAGACCCGGGGAAAACTGACACAGAAGGAATCCGGACGGACCCTGTAGCCCCGGACTGGTTAGAAAAAGAAATAGCAAGGAAGAAACAGGTGATAGTAGAAGACACTCCTCTCGACTGGGATGCAATGTTATCTCAGATTCGAAAGGGGAAAAAGAAGAAGGCAGCTAGGATAATTTCCCGGGTGGAAAGGGATGAGGTGCATAACCGTGTAGTACACATCGCCACCCCTGCTGCAGATAAAACAAGAGAGGAGGTAATAGGCCAGGATTACAGTGTCCAAACCATCAACCTTGGGCCAGCTTCCTTAGAACAAGACATTGAGGAATTCGAGGGGTCGAGTGCTGTGATCCTGGATAGGTTGAGGAAGGAGACTCAGACAAAGAGGGAATTGAAAAGGGAAAATGAAAGGTTGAGGAAAAGCTTAGAAGAGGTCATGAAACCTCTACAGTCCCTCCATCCGTCCTCCTCTTCTACTCCCGGATTTCTGCCGAAGGAAACAATTTCTGGTATAGAGAAGATGAAGGCTTCCACACAAGCTGCCATGGACTGGTTGATGAGTGTTCGGACACAAGGAGATGAAGCTATTAAGGAGATCCTGTCAGTTGGCAAGGATGCAGTCCAAAGAAAAGAGCTAATGGAAAGTATCCTTTCTCAGGATATGAATGATGTCGATTCTCTGTTGCAGAAGACAAAGGTTATTCTGGGACATGGCAGGGAACAATTGGGCAGGGATGGAATTCTTCCCTCTTCCAGGTTGGATGAACCGTGGGAATGGTTCGAAGCATTACAGATCAGGCAGGGAGCCCTGAAAAAGATAAAGAAACGAAGAAAAGCCATTGATGCCGACCTTACTGCAATCTATGATGGTTGCATTGCTTTTTTTGAAGTGATGACAGGGAGGAATAAGATAGCTCCCAAGTACCTGAGTTTGGATCAATTGAAGGAATGGTGGCATGAGGTTTATGCCCCGGATTCTGATGAGGTTGTCACTGGCCACATGCTTGATGATGCGGCTACATATTTGGCAGTGATAGATAGATACCTGACCAGCAGAAAGGATTGGAAGGGGACCATTGAGCGGTCCAATGAGGGGATTGAGTCAATTAAATGCCGGCTCAAGGTTTTGCCATTGCCACCTGTTGCTGAGTTGGAAGGAGTTTTCTTGAGGGTCCAAGGGTCACCAGCGCGGAGAAAGGACAAGGGAAGCAGCGGTTAATGTTTATCTCGAGATTTGTGCTTCCCTATTATCATAGGGCGTGCATTGGACCGGATTTCCTTGGGGATTGTGCCTTGGCCGACTTGGATGATGGCATTAAATGTGTGCCTTAGTTTGTTTCCCTGGCCGACCTGTTTTGGCGGGTTTTGTTATTATCTTTATTGTAAAATGTTTGGCTGGGCCGACATGTTCTGGGATTAATTGGTTAAATAGGCATTTTTGCCTTGTTGTAAGAGGTTCAGAAGATTTTGATAGTAGAGATTAGCAAGAGCAATAGTTAGAGTTTTAGAATTTCTTAAAGCAGATATCATATTCAGAACAGTTGAAATTGTTGCAGTATTTGATGATTAATACAATTGGAGACATTGTGGTTTTCCTGGTGGAATCCTTTGTGTTATCTCATCTTGCATGGTTCTTTTGTTCTATCTTTCACATTGCTTGAAGATCTAGGGTTTATTATTTAGAAATAAATTAGTTTAGTTAGATAAATGGTGTATGTGATTTCATATTTGGAATGTTGGTAGCTATCTTTGGTCTACACTCCCAGTAACTATCTGATTGTAGTAGGCTGGTGAAGTCAACCTGGACCATATATATTCAAATGTGCTTAAGTTCGGTTGTAGATGCAAGTCTATGATTTGAAAATTTATACTCCTCAGAAGATTGCACTGTTCTTGTAGAGATTGCCTTGTGGGTCGAACAGGAATTGGTTATTTGAGATAGGTCCATTCCAAATATATGTCATTTGCATTGCTTGTCTGTTCAATAATTTAGATTTTATTACCTTCCCTGCACCCCTATCTTTTGCAATTTCTTTGTTATTCGGTTAGATTTAGGATTCAAGACCATCATATTGTTAGATCTGGTAAATGGAAAAGGTTTAGTTTGCTTGTAGTAAGGTCCGATTGTGATTACCAGCAATTTCACATTTCATCTGAGTTGTTTTACGCATTGTTATGACCTAACACCCGAGAGACCTTGGGGTGATTTTCAGTAATTCATTATTGGAGATTACCTTTCAAGAGAGATAGGATTTTGTATTCTGTCTGAGTTGTTGCTGTGCAGAAAACACCATCAACAGATTGGCGCTAGAAGGAGGGCCTGAATGAGCACACTGGATCGTTTCTTGAACGCTATCTCTCCAGAGAGATATAGGAGAAATACCAGGTCCACCGCCAGAGAGGAAGATTTAGAAGAACTTCAATTTCCCAATAGGTCAAGGAGGACTAGAGAAAGGGGAGAATCATCATCACCTATCCCTTCACCAGTATCGTCCACATCTTCACATCCTGAGGTGGGGGCTATACCCATTCCTGAGGCCGTTCCTGTCCAACAGCCTCAGCCTGTCAATAATCAACCACCACCACCACCCCCACTTTTACCAATGGCTTTCCTTGCCAACAATCCATCGCCCCTATTCTTCCAAGCCTACAATGTTATGCCCAAAAACCCCGAGCACTTCTGTTCCAAATTCCATGCTAATGACCCGAACAGGACTGCAGAAGAGCACCTAAGGATTTTCCAAACCTGTCTCAAGGACAGGGGGATAGTTCATGAGGATGTTGCTTGCAGGCTGTTTCCCTATTCACTAGGAGAAGAGGCCTTTTACTGGTATAATCATCTTCCTGCTGGTTCAATTCTTAATTGGAACGACCTTGAGACTGCCTTTTTACAAAAATTTCGAATACCCATTAGTGCCAACGAGTTATATCTACAATTCATCAAAGTCAAGAGAGAGGTTAATGAGCCGATAGCCAGTTTCAATAATAGGTTTCACCGGGCATTCACCAGGTTGCAAGACCCATACGTTTTGGATGATGATACGGCCCTGGGAGTCTATTATGAAGCTCTGGATAGCTTGACAGCAACCTTCCTGAAGTGGAGACCTAACCCTCCAGACACACTAACTAATGCTTATACAGAGGCTGTCAAGCTCAGCACAGACCTAAGGCAACACTTGACTGGGCCATTGCCTTCCCTGGGACCAGTTGCACATCCTAACCAGATTCAGGCAGTAAATCAGGCCCTCACCAATCATACCCCAATTATGAACCCAGTTCCCCAATTACCCATAGTACCACACCCTGGTCATCCCATGAACCAAATCTCTCCGATGACAAACTTCCCCCAACAACAAGTGAACCAACCCATGTATCAGCCACAGCAGAATAGCTTCCCTGCTTATCTGCAGAATTCTGAGGTGTTGCACCAGTCTTTGGGATCCGCCACAATGACTATTCCCCCTCAGAGTAACCCGAACCAGATCCCCTACCAAGATCCTAATAGGGAGAGGATTGATGAAATGGCCGAACAAATAAAGAAGTTAAATCTGGAAGTGACTTACTTGAGAAATCAGAATAGTCAGTTGCAAGCTGCTCAGAAGGGGATGCAATCTAATCAGAACAGGGAGTTTTCACAAGGACAGAACTTTGACAGGGGACAGCGTAATAACAGAGGGTTCTACAATGATAGGGAATATAACCAGGATAGGGGTTATAACAATGACAGAGGTTTCAATAACGAAAGGAGGCAGAATTTTGACAGAGGCCAAGGAAGTGGGTCAGGATTTGATAAAAGGTCACCACAAGGACAGAACAGAACTTGGAATACAGGGCCCAATAATGGGGGAGTTCCTACCCCGTTGGATCAGCCAGCTAATCAGGTTGTTAATCAGTCTGCAAACCAACCAGTCAGTCAAGATAAGCCTCCTACTGGAGTATACCTGGCAGAAGCGGCCTTGTCTGGGTGGTGTAGACTCCATAAGACAAGCCAGCATTCAGAATTGGAATGTCCAGAATTCCAAACTGCTGCTTCTATCTTTCAGTATGAGGTGGAAAACAATGTGAATACACAAGAGATTGTTCCCTCTAACTCCTATGATTCTCCTGTGTTGGTATTGAATCATGCTCCTTTTCCAGCCATCCAAGAAAATGTACCAGAGGAACCCGATTCCCATGAGGATGAAACAGACCAGATTTGTAATGGAGATGAGGTTGCTCGGCTATTTAACGAAGAAATAAATGATAATGGCCCCCTCGATCAGGAGGAAGTTCATATTGAAGAAGTACAGATGTTTCAGAGACAGGGACTGAGGGATATGCCTCATAGACGCCCACAGCCTGGAGGACCGTTCACCACCTCCATTCCTCCCAACAACTTCAGTACCCCTCCGGATCCTAATGCCAGCAACAATCCATCTTATCCACATGTCTCCAAGCAGTACCTTTCGAAAGACAGACAAGCTCAGGCTGAACCACAAAAGGAAAAGATTGTTCAAGCCGGCAAGGACAAGTTGGAGGAACCACCTAAGGAAGTCTTTACTGATATGAGTGAGGAGCAGATGGCTTCATACGTTGCAGAGGAATTCAAGAAATTAAAGGTAAATCTTTCTGCATTTGAGTTATTAAGATTTCCTGCAATTAGGAAGGCTGTCTTAGGTACCTATGATGCAAATTTGAAGTTATTGGATAAGTCTTCTAGTGGATATGTCGGCCAGACTTCCAGTTTTCAGTCTATAAACACACAAAATCAGACCCAAAATCGGATCAACCCACCACCTGGAGATAAGGGAAAAGAAAAGGATAGGACTCAAGTAGCCCAGGTGGATACTCAACCCACCTTGTTTCAAGGAAAGACAGAAACTCCACCCTTTCTGATCTCAGTCCGAATCTTTGGTAAGAACCTTCACAATTGCTTGTTAGATTCTGGTGCTTCCACCAACGTGATGCCTCTAGGAGTTTGTAGGGCTCTAGGAATTACACCTGCCGATTCCCAGAAGAAGGTCACTCAGTTGGATAGAACTGAGGTGAGTGTGGTAGGAGAACTCAACATGATCCAGATGCAGATAGCTTCTGATCCGAGAATTCAACAGGTTATTAACATTCAGGTGGCTGACATTCCTGATGCATACGGTTTAATTTTAGGAAGAGATTTCACCAGGGCCCTGAATGGATATGTGTCCACCGACCACTCTCACATGTGGCTTCCCTGGAAGGGAGTGCCCAATCAGATAAGGATTGAGAGGGAGCCTAGAATGAAGTACATGATAACAGAATACCAAAAGACTTCGACCGAGGTTCTCATATCAGAAGCTGGAATGGGAAACTACTTGCTGACCGCCCCATATGAAGAATTAGATGTAGAAGAGGTGCTGATGTTGCATACGATGCCAGTGGACGCTGAAACAGGGTCCAGTCTTGTTGAAGCCCTAACAGAATCAGTTGAGGAAGAAGAAGAATCTGAGGATAGACAGATCAGCTTACTGGACAATTTCCAGGATTTCATTAAGCAATGCGTAGAAAATCAAACTCACTTGGGAAGGAGGACAAGTTTTAAGGAGTTACTCTTGCCGAATTGGTGCAGAGTTCACAATGCTTCTCACTCAGAATTGGAGTGTTGCTTGTGTCAGACAGCAGTGAAAGAAGTGTACAAAAGCATAAATCCATCTCAGGAAGTTGGTACAGATGAACAGAGTCTGCAGGCAAAGTCTGAGAATCAGAAACCTGTTGTGGCTGTGAAAACCTCTATTACTGATAAACCAAGAGACGAAATGAAGAAGACCACCGCTGCGGAGTACTGGACTCTCAAGTTTGATGGATCTAAGTCCAAGCAAGGGGCTGGAGCTGGATTTGAATTGATAAGTCCCAGAGGTAAGAGTTTCTTCGCAGCTCATAGACTCCAATTCCATTGTACAAATAATGTGGCTGAATATGAAGCTTTAATTCTCGGACTCCTTATGGCACTCAAGAAAAAGGTCAAGGTCCTACAAGTTTTTGGTGACTCAGAATTAGTGGTCAAACAAGTAAGAAAGCAGTATGCCTGCCACGACAGGAGAATGACCAACTATAGGCATAGAGTGTGGGACCTCATTGAGGGGTTCGACGCTTTTAATATCCAATTGATCCCAAGGAAGAAGAATCAAACTGCTGATTCTCTAGCTCAAGCGGCCAGTACTTTGCAGCCCCTGTCTTTGTCAGGATTGAAGAAGTTTACTGTTGAATTAACTCCTGTCCCGTCAGTCCCTGACAATGTGACTAATTTTCAGGTGTTTGAGGATGATAAGCATATCCTTGACTTTATCACGAACACTGATGTTTTTGCTTCACAGATCATTGACGAAACAGAACCTCAGGAAGCAGAATTGGATCTGGAAGGTGTGCTAAACTTGAAGTCCAATACTATTCCAAGAGGAATGGTACAGCTGGAGAGGATTTTCGATATGGACAAAATCAGAGATCAGGAACAGGAATCTAAGAAAGAGTCTATCAGTGGGCAGTGTGACACTCACAATGTAGGCACTGGAGAAGATGTGAAGAATGTTTTCATTGGTAAGGTTTGTACACCTGAAGAAAGACAGGAAATAATCAGGGCCTTATACGATTTTCCAGACATAGTGGCCTGGGGTTATGGAGACTTGAAGACTTACGATACATCCATCATAACTCACACTATACCTCTCAAGCCAGGGGCTAAGCCTTTTAGACAGAGGCAGAGGCCTATTAATGCACTGTTGGAGCCCCTCATACAAAAGGAAGTTCAGAAACTGCTCTCCGCTAGAATTATATTTCCTGTCAGGCATTCTACTTGGGTGGCAAACCTGGTGCCAGTTAGAAAAAAGAACGGTGAAATTAGACTCTGTGTTGACTTCAGAAATCTGAACAGGTCATCTGAAAAAGATAATTATCCGGTTCCTTCGTTGGATGAAGTGTTGCAAGTGGTTAATGGATCGCAGATGATGTCCTTCCTGGACGGCTATTCAGGATATAATCAGGTGATGGTCCAGTATGAGGACAGGCACAAGACTGCCTTTACAACCAAGTGGGGAACTTTCGCCTACAGGAGGATGCCATTCGGGCTTATTAATGCAGGAGCCACGTTTCAACGAGCTATGGATATCGCTTTCAAAGACATCATAGGAAAGTGCATTATCATTTACATGGATGATCTGACTGTTTTCTCCAAAAACAGAGGGGATCATATCTCAGATCTGCGTAAGGTGTTCCAGAAGTGCAGGGAATTCGGCATCTCTTTGAATCCCAAGAAGTGTATCTTCGGAGTTACAGAAGGCAAACTGCTGGGCCATGTGATATCAGAAAAGGGCATTGCTATAGATCCGGAGAGGGTGGAAGCCATCCTAAGAATTCAGCCGCCTGCCAGCAAGAAAGAGATGAAGTCTTTCTTTGGTAAGATTAATTTTGTCAGGAAATTCATCACGGGATTTGCTGAGATTGTCAAGCCACTAAATGCCATGTTAAGACAAGATGCCAAGATCGAGTGGACCACAGAAGCAAAGCAGTCCTTTGCAGAGATTAAGAGAGCCATTGCTGACGCTCCAGTATTGGTGAGTCCAGACTATGGTAAACCGTTCTATATTTATTCCTTTGCCTCAGACCACTCATGTGCTGGGATGCTGACACAAAAGTCTGATGAGGGGAATGAGCATCCCATTGCTTTCAAGAGTGCACCATTGAAGGATGCTGAGTTGAAATACCCATGTGTGGAGAAGCAGGCATATGCCCTTGTTCGAGCAGTAAAGAAATTTAGGCACTATATCCTTAGAAACAAGGTGTTTGCAATTGTTCCTGATTCTGCAGTAAAGTTATTGCTGATGCAGAATGAGTTAGGGGAGCGCAGAGCTGCGTGAGCATGATACGAGACCCGTTTCGCGAGGTCGGTAAGAGTGACGTGGACTCCACCCGCACGCGTAGATAACCTTAATCATTCCAGAATTATGACGCTGGGATAGCTTCACCGATGCATTTTTAAAATAATGAAGGAAGCATATTTCACAACTGAGTTCCCATCGCTAAATGCGACAGGGCTTCAAGAGATCAGGTGCTTTTGATGGTTTCATGCTGAAAGGAGCTTTCCTATACAAGAAGAATCACGAAGGTATTTACTTAAGATGCCTTGGAAAACAGGAAGCAGAAAGAGTAATCAATGAGTTTCATGAGAAATATGGCACCGGTCACGGTTCTGCTATTGCTACTACAAACCAGATTTTACGGGCGGGATACTACTGGCCTACACTATTCAAGGATGTCTAATGGCACGCTGTTCTGGACTCATTAATTTAAGTCGTCGTGCCTTTAATATCGTGAGGTGTGGCACTGGCCCCGGGCTTCCAAATTGCTATCAGGTAAAACCTTTTGCTCAATGGGGTATGGATTTCATCGGCCCCATCAATCCACCATCTTCTGCTGGACACAGGTATATTCTCACCATTACTGATTATTTTACAAGGTGGACTGAAGCATTTGCTTGTAGGCAGTGTACATCAGAAGTAGTAATCGATTTCTTAGAATCTGCCATTCTCAATCGGTTTGGATGTCCTTTCGCTGTTGTGTGTGATAATGGTCCTGCCTTTGCATCTTTGAAATTTTCAAACTGGGCTTTTGATCATGGCATTGTTGTCAAATTTGCATCCAATTATTATCCTCAGGGGAATGGTCTAGCTGAATCCTCTAACAAGAACCTGTTGACTGTCATCCGAAAACTGTTAGATAGAAACCCAAAAGACTGGCACACCCAGCTCCGGTTTGCTCTTTGGGCAGATCGTACTCGGGTTAAATCCTCCATTGGTACCTCTCCATATCATTTAGTGTACGGTCTGGAACCAGTTTTCCCTATCCAGCTTAAAATCCCAACCCTGCAGTTTATCAACCAGTTTTATGAGGAGGGTGATAGAAGGGAAGCGAGATTAGCTGAATTGCTGCATCTTGAGGAAAAATGGGATAATGCCCTTGAAAGATTCGCCAAACATCAGGGGGTAGTCAAGCGATGGTTTGACAGGAGAGCTAAGGTCAAAGCCTTTAGGATTTCTGACCTTGTTCTGTATTGGGATAAGCCACATGATCGGAAGGGTAGCCATGGTAAGTTTGACAGATTATGGCTTGGTCCTTACCAAATTGCTGAAATTCTGGGAGATAATGCCTTCCGTCTGAGGACTCTCACGGGAGAGGACATGCCACTGCCTGTTAATGGGCAGTATCTTAAACATTATTTCCAGTCTTGAGCTGTTCTCAGCTCTTTCCTCTGTAAATAGTTAGTTAGGTTGCTTTCTTTGCTTGTTTGTTTGTTTTGGTTAGGGTAGGTTTCCCTTTCGTTTTGCTGGTTTTGTTTGGTTAGAGTGGGTTTGCTTTGGTTTGTTTGCTTTGCGTTGCTCTTGCTTTTGGTCTTATCTCCTTGTGGGATTGTGGGTGTATCTGTATGATAGTGGTGGCAAAACAGGTCTAATGTTTCTGATATTTCCCTTACAAACTTTAATCTTTTTCCAGAATGTTATGGTATGAATTCCGTTGCCTTTGTCATTTGTCCGTGTGGTATGGCGAAGATTTTCTGGTCACTCTGCACAGGAATGTATTGGGGTCTTATACCTTTAATCTTTAAATATACCTGAAGTCGTAAAAGGTCCTTACAAGGTCTGGACAGGTGAAAAATCTTTTTCTGCTCTAGTGCCACTGTGGTTCTCAGCCCTGAGTGTGAACTTCACTGTTCACAGGTTGAATAAGATGAGAAAAAAGAAAAGAAAAGAAGCAAAAGAAAAGAAATGGATATTGAAAATCTTGAGGTTCGAATTCAACTCATCAGGGGGATCTGAATATCTCTACCGGGGCTATAGACGCCTGGCTGGCAGTAGAGCTATGTTTAGGAGGATCATAGCGATAACCTCGTCGGGGCTATGAACGCCTGACTGGCAACGAGGCTCTATCCAGGTTACTTTTAGGGTCAGAATCCTTACGTAGCCTGTTCGTACCAAGTCTGGTTCTTTGCAACTGAAGGTGGGTAATATATGCACCTGCACACACTTGGACCCTGGTATAGGAATGTCTGAATGTCTGGGAGTTTCTTTGTTTTAACTGAGGATGGTGGCTAGGTATCAGAGTTGAAACCAAAAATTCTGGGTTCTTGATTCCAGTTTGTCATCGAAATGCTTAGGAGCATTTCCCCAGCGGAGTCGCCATTTGTTGTGCAGTTTTTGCACACACGCCCCACTGGGAGTGGGGACCCTCTCTTTTTGGTGTCTTTGACCTTTGATTTTATTGGATTTATCATTTTAGGGTCTTGACATGTTGGTCTTGCTGGCTTTGCCCTTGCCCTAAGATTGCAATTGATCGAAATTGAGTTTTTGGCCAAATCCGGGTTTTCACCTGGATCCGGGATTTTCCGTCTCCGACGGATTCTTCCGTCCCTGGTTCCTTGTCTGTTTCTGGCCAGATTCTCCGATTCCGGGTTTTTCCCTAACTTCGGGATTTTCCGGTCCTATCGGATTTTCCCGGATTCTGTCAAAATCCCGGTCCTCATTATTTCCCCGGTTTTTGCATTTCCGCGAAGTCTGTGTTTCCGCGCATTCTGGGATTTTCCGAAATTCCACTTGGGGCACGGGTTTCCTGGACTTGTCAGAAACGTCTTTTCGCGCATTAATGGCTGAGGTATCTTGGTTCAGACGGGTATAAGGGCGAATTTGGGGCGTTTTCTGATTCATTCTAACTTCGACTGCTTCCTTGTTTTCTGCTCTGGCGATTCGGAACTTTCGTTTGAGCGTTGGGGTTTAGTCTTGGATTGTTTGCGCGTGGATTGCTTGAGTGTTGCTGCCAGTATCCCGTTGCCTGGACGTGTTGTCACCTGGATTGATTTTCCAAGCTCGGTTTCTGCTCGTCTTGATCCATGGTATGTACTCGTCGCCCTTCCGTTTGTTTGCATGGTGATTTGAGATTTTCTTGTACTGGGCGTTGTTAAATTTTGGGGTCGGCTCATATTTTGACTTTGGGTGTCGTATTTATTCAATCGGTTCGGTCCGTCCTTCTTTTTTTTTTATCTTGAAGCCCATCTCTCGTGCCCTATGAGTTCCGTTTATTCGCTTGATTGCATATATACACTTTAGGCGGAAGTCTGGGTCGTGTTGCTTAATTGTTTTGGGTGCGGGATGTGTTGCCATGCGAATTTAGGGTTTTCTGGGTGTCTCGGCTAGTGCGATGATTTGATCTTGTGTTTGAATGACTTTCGCCTCGTTTTATGTTGGCTCCCCGTCCTGTGAGGATTAGAGGGCTTTTTAGGTAAACCCCGAACTGATATTTTAACCCTAAAAGCTTGCTCTGGTTCTAATGGCGGATATGTGATTGTTCGATTTAGGGCATCATCATTTTAAGTATGGGATCCTTCCTTTGAGTGCTTCTGAGTGTTGGACACTCTTTGCATATTCGAGTCTGGTAATTGTCGTCGGTTTTGGGTTCATTCGAGCTTTGATATTGAAGATCTTGTGGTCGCTCCTGTGTTGGTACGGCGTGGTTCCATGTTACGAGTTGATTTTGAGTGTGCTAGGCAAGACTTTGACAATAATGACATGGTAGTTAGTAATCGAGGGGCGCCAGTGGTTGGTACCCCTCAGTCCAAATTTCCATTGCCCGAAGCCGAGATGCCGATCTCCCTCGGTCTCAAGGGCCTCTAACATTGACACATCGCTCTCGCATCGCATTATGTGAGAACGAGCCAGTTAAGGCTCAACAGCTTATTAACTCATGGCTTGAGAAGCCCAAGTATCACCACTCTAAATTGCCCAAACAGTTGCACAGGGTGAAGTTCAGGCCAGATATTTATGATGCCATCACACTGTTGAGCAGGGTGGCCGGACTCAAAACTGCCGGGGTATTGGAAAGTTGGATGGTCCATGTGATCACCAAGATAGGCCAAGGAACGAATTACCACTGGGCAGGACTTATAAGTGCGGAAATAGATAGGCAACCGAGGAATGTTTTGGAAGGAAAGAAGTTCACCATGTCCTCCTTTGTTATATATATACTGGCCATCTCCTATCCCTATAAGGGACTGACTCCGGCAGGAACTATTGGACAGGACATTATCTATGAGGTCTATCCGGAATTGCACCTCGGACACGGAGATTATAGGAGGGCCAACGATGCCTTCACTATGCACATTACCCGGACCCTTCAGAATGCGGAGCACATCAGATTGTCCGATGGGGCTAGGGGGTTGATTAAGAATTATGGGGCCTGGTTCGTCCAGTTCCCCACTTTCACTTATCTCCGGATTGATGGATGTCCCGTTGCTCCCTACAGATTGCCCAGGTATCCCACTGACCACATAGTGCTACTGGAGGTCGTAAGACAAATTTGTGAGTTCGATACGGTGGTCAAGAAGGAGAAACATAAAACTGGTTTTGGAGGTGACTTCCCTCTTGGGATTGGCGTGGATGTAATGTGTCCTTCCATTCAATCAGCTCATACTGCAGGTGAGGAATTGGCAGCCTATGGATTCTCTTTCCATTCAAAGAGAATGAATTTTGACATCACCAGAGGGGCACAGAAAAGGGCTACCCGGGAATACAGGCACAGGGAGGACTTGGAGGACTACTGGGTCAACATCAAGGATGACCTTGATGCACGAAGGAAAAGGTATTCCCGGCTGCCAGTGGAGGCAATTAGGCAGTACAATGTGAAGCTGATTCCAGATCAGCTGGAGGATGATGGAAAATTGGTCCAGGACCATGTCTATGGGCCCATCAAGGATAGGTCAGTAGCGGATATTGACTGGAATGAGCCTGAGGTGACAGAGTTGGAGGACTTAATGGCTCCGGTGCTAAAATATACCTTTGCTTGGATCAAACATGTGGTCTGGGTGTTGGAAAATGCCAATGTTCCCCTCACTTTCGACCTGATGGGGAATCTCAACCCCATGTCCACTTCTGAGGAATCCGGGGAAGAGGACCACAAAGGGAAAACAGCCAAGGCCTCTCCTTTCAAAATCAAGGTCAGAAGCCCTAAGGGGACTCAACCTGCAGCAAAAAGGAAACCTATCGGCAAACGCAGGTGGAAGACCCTGACTATCAGCAGGTCCTCGGACGAGGAGGAGGTGGAGAAAGCCGAGGAGGAGGATGTTCCTCCACCGCCCAAGAAGGCTAGAACTACAAGGGTGGCGAAAAAGAAAGGCCAAACGACTTCGGAAGATGAGCCTCCGGTTGTAGATGTAGAAAGTTCCGGAGGGGAGAAGACCAAAGTATACACCAGAAGATCCAGAACTCCGTCCCCAAAGGATGTTGCACAGCCAAAGGTTTCTTCTCCAATATCACCAGCCACTGAACAGGACAAGCCTGTCTCTCCTCCGCAGGGTGTAACAGAACCGGTAAATCCGGATGAGCAGGAAATCAGCGGAGAAGCAGAGCCGTTTGAGGAAGGGGCATTATTCAGTGAGGCTGCCGGGCTCGAGGTAGAGACAGAAGAAGGGCACACTTCTCCCTTGGTGCAATACGAGGACTCTCCGGAGAGTGAGAAGGGCCGCGGATCTCCAGAACCAGAGAAGAGCATCCCCGCTGGAACTCCATCGCCGGTGCTTCCTGAGTTGCGATTTGAGGAGATGGACCAAGGTGAACACCCCCCAGAGAAGGATGATGACAAGGCAACAGAAGAAGGAGAAGTCGAGGTGGCAGTAACAGAAGAGGAGAAAGCCACAGAAGACCTGGGGAAAACTGGCACAGAAGGAATCCGGACGGACCCTGTAGCCCCGGACTGGTTAGAAAAAGAAATAGCAAGGAAGAAACAGGTGATAGTAGAAGACACTCCTCTCGACTGGGATGCAATGTTATCTCAGATTGGAAAGGGGAAAAAGAAGAAGGCAGCTAGGATAATTTCCCGGGTGGAAAGGGATGAGGTGCATAACCGTGTAGTACACATCGCCACCCCTGCTGCAGATAAAACAAGAGAGGAGGTAATAGGCCAGGATTACAGTGTCCAAACCATCAACCTTGGGCCAGCTTCCTTAGAACAAGACATTGAGGAATTCGAGGGGTCGAGTGCTGTGATCCTGGATAGGTTGAGGAAGGAGACTCAGACAAAGAGGGAATTGAAAAGGGAAAATGAAAGGTTGAGGAAAAGCTTAGAAGAAGTCATGAAACCTCTACAGTCCCTCCATCCGTCCTCCTCTTCTACTCCCGGATTTCTGCCGAAGGAAACAATTTCTGGTATAGAGAAGATGAAGGCTTCCACACAAGCTGCCATGGACTGGTTGATGAGTGTTCGGACACAAGGAGATGAAGCTATTAAGGAGATCCTGTCAGTTGGCAAGGATGCAGTCCAAAGAAAAGAGCTAATGGAAAGTATCCTTTCTCAGGATATGAATGATGTCGATTCTCTGTTGCAGAAGACAAAGGTTATTCTGGGACATGGCAGGGAACAATTGGGCAGGGATGGAATTCTTCCCTCTTCCAGGTTGGATGAACCGTGGGAATGGTTCGAAGCATTACAGATCAGGCAGGGAGCCCTGAAAAAGATAAAGAAACGAAGAAAAGCCATTGATGCCGACCTTACTGCAATCTATGATGGTTGCATTGCATTTTTTGAAGTGATGACAGGGAGGAATAAGATAGCTCCCAAGTACCTGAGTTTGGATCAATTGAAGGAATGGTGGCATGAGGTTTATGCCCCGGATTCTGATGAGGTTGTCACTGGCCACATGCTTGATGATGCGGCTACATATTTGGCAGTGATAGATAGATACCTGACCAGCAGAAAGGATTGGAAGGGGACCATTGAGCGGTCCAATGAGGGGATTGAGTCAATTAAATGTCGGCTCAAGGTTTTGCCATTGCCACCTGTTGCTGAGTTGGAAGGAGTTTTCTTGAGGGTCCAAGGGTCACCAGCGCGGAGAAAGGACAAGGGAAGCAGCGGTTAATGTTTATCTCGAGATTTGTGCTTTCCTATTATCATAGGGCGTGCATTGGACCGGATTTCCTTGGGGATTGTGCCTTGGCCGACTTGGATGATGGCATTAAATGTGTGCCTTAGTTTGTTTCCCTGGCCGACCTGTTTTGGCGGGTTTTGTTATTATCTTTATTGTAAAATGTTTGGCTGGGCCGACATGTTCTGGGATTAATTGGTTAAATAGGCATTTTTGCCTTGTTGTAAAAGAGGTTCAGAAGATTTTGATAGTAGAGATTAGCAAGAGCAATAGTTAGAGTTTTAGAATTTCTTAAAGCAGATATCATATTCAGAACAGTTGAAATTGTTGCAGTATTTGATGATTAATACAATTGGAGACATTGTGGTTTTCCTGGTGGAATCCTTTGTGTTATCTCATCTTGCATGGTTCTTTGTTCTATCTTTCACATTGCTTGAAGATCTAGGGTTTATTATTTAGAAATAAATTAGTTTAGTTAGATAAATGGTGTATGTGATTTCATATTTGGAATGTTGGTAGCTATCTTTGGTCTACACTCCCAGTAACTATCTGATTGTAGTAGGCTGGTGAAGTCAACCTGGACCATATATATTCAAATGTGCTTAAGTTCGGTTGTAGATGCAAGTCTATGATTTGAAAATTTATACTCCTCAGAAGATTGCACTGTTCTTGTAGAGATTGCCTTGTGGGTCGAACAGGAATTGGTTATTTGAGATAGGTCCATTCCAAATATATGTCATTTGCATTGCTTGTCTGTTCAATAATTTAGATTTTATTACCTTCCCTGCACCCCTATCTTTTGCAATTTCTTTGTTATTCGGTTAGATTTAGGATTCAAGACCATCATATTGTTAGATCTGGTAATTTGAAAAGGTTTAGTTTGCTTGTAGTAAGGTCCGATTGTGATTACCAGCAATTTCACATTTCATCTGAGTTGTTTTATGCATTGTTATGACCTAACACCCGAGAGACCTTGGGGTGATTTTCAGTAATTCATTATTGGAGATTACCTTTCAAGAGAGATAGGATTTTGTATTCTGTCTGAGTTGTTGCTGTGCAGAAAACACCATCAACAATAAACTGACATCTCATCATGTATATCTCCATATGTAAATTAGTCAAGTTGTCAGTCAAACTACGTGGTATCTGCGTGTATAGCATAGGCAAGGCTAGTCTGTTGACCAACCCTTGAGACCCCTAGGATAGGTCTTTAGATTAGTCTCTTGGTCAAAATCTCAGAAAATCCCAAAAACATTTGAAAAATAAAAAATCAAAACATTTCCAAAAATCTTGAAAATACCAAAAACAACCTCAAAACATTTCAAAAACATCAAAAACATCCAAATATTTGCAAAAATCCATCCGTCTCATCTCGCTTACACCCGCAATAAACACCACTCATAATAAACTAATCGTCAGTATCAACCTTTGGTGAAATAGTCAGAAACAAGTCTAGAAGGTTTAAAAGTTGAACTCAAAATGTCAAGTCTTAAGTCTAAGTCAGTGCGTAAGCAAGTTGGTTATCTCTTCGTATCAGTAACACATCATCTAGAATGGTCCCATATCAATCATCCCTTATAAACAAAATGACCTGATGCCATCCACTAACATGTCCTAGGATGAATCCTTCCTACAATGGGCATTATATTTTGGAAATAAGTTTCGGTTATCATATTAGAAAACACATCCTCTTTCCGTTAGCGGTATTGAAGAGCATCAATTTGTTTGTTTACTTGGTCTTTATCTTTTGACTTATCTTATTTTGTGATCATTCCAAGGACGTCTCGATGATATCCCAAAACAATGAATTTAGAGAAATAGGAATGGGGTAATGATCATTATCTTTTATCTGTTGTGCTTGTTGGACGTTCTTGCAATATAACCTCGGTGAATACTTGCTTTGTTAGGTATGTATGGAAGAGGTCTAAGGCAACTTGTTGACTATTACAAGGATAGGTTTACCTTTTCGTGTTTTGGTCTGAGGTGTCTAAAACTTCTGAAATACATCCTAGAAAGGTTTTTGTATGTTAGGTGTGAACAAGAATACTCCTATATGATTGTCGAGTCAAAATCCATCACACTGGTTACAACGCCATCCTAGTTTTATATACCTTGATGCATCATACTACGTGTATTATCAAACATAAGAAAATATGGCCCTTTGAAAATCCCAATTCCTCGACAAGTAATAATAATAATAATAATAATCATCATTTGCATTTGTGTCATCTTGCATCTTGTTGAAATGACTTCTGCTTTTCTTACTAACCGCACTAACAAGGTACTATGACAGTTGATCATCACCACCATCATCGTCATCGATCCTGCATCCACAAATCATTAGCATATTGCATAAGCATAACATATAGGAAACATTGCATTTTAACCATCATAAGCATTCATAAATAGGTGCATCCATGTCAATGCATTTCACCCATTACATTGCATCTCATGGCATTATATCAAACATTGCATAAAAATTCATTTGCATTTCATTTCATATTACCATCTAAATCATCACATAGCATCTATAAAAGCATTCCATAATCATAAGAAATAGGTATATAAGCATTTAATTCATTATGCATACATACTCGCATAACATTATGACATCATATCATCACATTACGTTTACATTACGCATCATCATACCACTTTGCATTAACATATCATTGCATCACATACATCATCATTTAGGATAATAACATTGGTTATTCTAAGCATCTCAATTTCATTATGCATTAGAATCATATCACGACCATCGCATCATATCACATCCATCCATAAATCAGCTCATATATAAGCATTTTCCACACATTATTGCATATACCACATATCATATCATTTTAAAGATTAGAACCCATATCATATATCACATTGGCATAAAATAAACCATCATATAGTTAACATCATTGCACATCATATCATAGGTTAGCATAATATAGATCTCTTAGTCATAATCATTGCATAAACATCATTAGAAATAAATGCATCCATAAAACATCACTTCAAAGCATATAGAAATAAATCATACATGCATAAATAAAGGAGTACACATTGCATCGCATCAAAATTGACTCATATATATATCATATCATCAATGATATTGTCATAGTACAAAGAATAAAATCGGATCAATGTACATATATGTCAATCAGTACAAAATGCCCATCGGGCTACCAAAATGAGCCCATAGGGCACAAAAAATGTATCATCTGGATCAGGCCCGATCTCCGTGAATGACGCCCTCACCCCTATCACCGTGACCCTCTGGTGGTCTTTGGCTAGCCTGCTCTAAGTACTTTGGGACCCAATCTACTCTAGGTACAGTGTCATGGTAGGCCCGATGGTAGTACTCTATCTCTTGGATAACATCCCTATAAGATCGCATCAGCACTGTACCCTGGGACAACGAGGCTGTCGTGCTCTCAATCTATTGCTTGTAGCCTAGCTCTGTGGCTACCTGTAGCTCTGCAGCCTGTCTCTGCTACACAACCTAATCCCTCTCTGCTCTGAGCTGCTCTCTCTTAGCCCTTTCCTAGTCCCTCTCTACTGTCACTACCTAGACCTGGGCCTGCAACTGTAAAATCAAGGCATCCCATGCATTTGCCTACCCTGTCGGCTATACCCGTGGCTGGGCGTGAACCTGGTCCTCACCCTCAACTCGTGGTGGTGGAATTGGCAGATCCTACTGCTAATCCTGCATATGGATGTCCCTGTGACCTGGCAAAACTAGGGGTACCCCTAGTGGATGCTGTCGAATCTCAACCCTCAATCCTCGCCCTTGTCCTCATCCTCTCCCCCTACCTCTAACCCTGTTTACCTCTGGATCCTTACTCGGAATGGTCAATCAAAGAGGAGGTCTGAACCAATCTCTATAGGGCTGTGTAGTGCCCAGATCTACCAAGCCCTGATCATAAGCCCACGATTGGGCCACCAACTACTGAAAGTTGTCAACTACCTCAGAGGTAGGAATACCAAGCCCCCATGACACCTGTATCATGCTACGTGCAAAGATGGCTACGTAGTCATCATCCAGCCGATCCTGTGGCTCTCCAAACTAACATTGTATGCGCCCAGGTAGATATCTCTCAATCATCATATGCTCCTGCCCCTGCATGTATCGATCTTGGCGATAGTAGAAGAGCTGAGCAACATCATCGGCCCATCTGAGCCGACCAAGGTATGGACGCCAAGTAAAGACAAGCATCTCATCTAGGACCCACCTCCAGTAGGGGATCCCATGCTCACTAGTGTGTGTGAAAGACACACCACCTATGTATAGTGTCACGAGGGCATCCTATGCCCCTATCGAAACCAGAACAACCTGTGGACGTAGCACAGCAATGTGCTCCCATGCCCAGACATGCAAAAGTGTCACTCCGGCCCCCAACACTTTACCGTCCACGTAAACATACTCATGTAGATCCCTGTAAAATGAAGCCAAAAGGACAGGCCCCCATGCAAAATGAATCGGCCTGTCTCGGACCATCCTCTCCCAGCAGTATCCCTAGCCCAGACTGAAATACCGCCCTCGTCTGTCTGGGGCAACCACGACCTGAAATGATCACCGCAATCGCTCAGCAGAAGGGAGGTGCTATAACTTTGTACTGTTCCAGCTCGATTTGACCCTCGCAATAGATAATATCTCAAGTTGTGAGGACTCAGATGCAACACTCGCATCCATCCTCCATATCGTAAATCACCCGTTGACCATGAATAGGCACTCATAAAATGCACCAAACGTCCTCCAAGGTGGCAGTCACCTCACCAGTGGGAAGATGAAATGATGATGTCTCGTTGTGCCACCTCTCGACAAATGCTGATAGCATCCCTAGGTGTGTGCGCATGGGCACAACATACACAATGTGCCATAAGCTAGCGACTCCCAGTCGGTCCTGGTCTCTATTGTTCAAGTCCCGTAGGACGCTCACCAAATCCTGTGACCGGTGCTCTCGAGAATAAAGCTCCCTAGGTCTGTCCTGCATCAAGGAAAGTCAGCATGTTAAAATTTTTAGAAAAATCCTGGCCTAACACTCCAAGCTCGCTTCCAGTGGCACAGTTTGTGATGGTGTCGCAGTTTGAGTTTCCTCAAACTCTGACGCTAGACCCCAAATTAAGCCAAATACAGCCTCTGTGGCACACTTTATCCCCAACGTCACAATTTTATTGAAAAGGGTGCCACCATGGTGCACTTTAACCAAATCGGTCTGCCGAGCCTGAGCCCAACGACGGAGTTTCTAAACTCCAAACTACACCGTTGCGACATAAAATGGCTTGGCGTGGTGCAGTTCAAATGTCGAGCGGTGCTATAATAACACCACTGAAGGCGAGCTCATCTTTTAAACAGGTAATTAATGTGTTAAATGAAAAAATTAAGCTTGGGTAAGGGTCACATACCGGTGCCCCGATGCGAGGTGGCCATTAATAGGTCTAAACTTAGTCTGAAATGTGTAGAGGAAGTTGTCGTTGTGCTATATCGATGAAGGGTCAAAGCTCGAATCTCAAATTTTGGTAGCGGAGGTGTATGAAAATGACTTGAAAATGATCCCTTGGGCCCCTTTTAAGCCTAAAAATTAGGGTTTTGTTAACCCTAAATGGCTGTCCTGCTAGGGTTTTGGACCCTCGAACCTGTTTTTGTCTGTTTGAGGCTTTTTTTTCATCTTTTTATTGCGTTTAGACATGTTTTTAGCCTCTCGGACTCCTTTCAGACCTGTTTGGTACTTTGCCACCTTTTTTCGCGAGATCACCCAAAAATTTATTTTTTTTGTCTGATCTCTCGAGGGGGCATTATAATAGCATGTTTTCTCTCACCAGGTAATAGTGGGGCAAGTTTTAAGTATCAAAATTTTTTGGCTTTGATCGAGATCAGTTATTCTTTGAACCAATGCAACGAGTGCATTGCTTCAAAGAGGGGAAAATGTAGACACGTAAAATATACTAATTGACATCGTGCATTTGATCCTAACTTACTAACATCATTTCTTCCTGAACCATCCCTCGGTCTAACAATTTAATCAAATTCCCCTATCTGATTAAATTCATCAATAATCCTCTCTTGATTAAATAAATCACTTTATCTGAATCAAGTCATTTCTCTTGTTAATTAAATCAATCTATCTGATCTAATTATCCCTATTTAATTAAATAATTAATTTATTTGATTAAATCTCTAAATTCTATCCATTAAATTAAATAAATTAAAACCTTATTTGATTTAATCTAACACCATCCCTTTTAATTAAATAAATCAAAATCCTTATTTAATTAGCCTCTTATCATATTCCTCTCTTATTTGATTTAAATAAATCCATAAATCTAAGTCAAATAAGTCACATCATCTAATCTCCTGTTAAATTAATTAACCCTTGATTAATTTAACCTCATCTCATGTCACATCCTCTAGCTAATGCAAGTTGCACATGAAAATAGATTTAATTAATTTATTAAATCTCTATTTTCCTCACAAGGCATCTTTTGAAATATTCTCTCAATTTGAATTCAAAAATTCCAAGTCAACATGTACATTCAACAAGGCATTTAAAACCTCATACATGTCCTTTTCCTTGAGCCAAATGGCATTTATTGGCACAAACCCCAAATCTCGCACATCCATCATCCATTCATAGCTTGACAAGTGGCACCATATCATTGGATGAATGTTAGTCCCACATTGCTCAAATTTGGGAATTCATCCATCTTGAAATCCTATAAATGAAAAGCTCCTCTCCTCATTTCATCATCCACAAACATTGCAAAGTTACCATGCTAAAATACTTAGCCATTTTCATCCATCATTTGAATTCTTAGCTAGGCTTTTTGCAGATTTGGCTTGAAGTTCTCATCTTTCATCAAAAGTGGATCAATATCATCTTCAACATATCAAGTCTTCATCATAAGAATTGGGAAAGGGCCAATTTTCACATCAAATTGGCACCAATTCCCCCATGGGATCAAGTGTTTTCTTTTCTAATTAGGATTAAATCTAGTTTTGTCATTTGCATTGTGTTCTCCAATATTTTCTTCCTAATTTGAGTTTGCAAATGGATTTCATGGGGAATCCTTGTTTTAGCTTGTAATTCCTTGTCTAACATGATTATTCATGTTGTTTTTTAGGTACTAGGAAAAGGGTTCACACAAGAACCTCTCAAGAGAATAAGCATTCCAAACAAATAGGGGCTTAGCAACCCCATAACTCACAAGGAAACATACAAGGAGGAAATTAAACCATAAAAAGGATTAAAACATGAATTTATGTCATAATGATGCTCAATTATGACCTACCCAAGGGTTAAAAAACCCAAGAAAATCATGAACTCATGATCGAAAAGGAAACAAAGAACCTGTACAAGCCTCAAACACCAAGTATTCTCAAAAGAGAATACATAAGATAGCCAATTCTTCATACAAGAATCACATCCTTCCCAACACCAAGCTAGGAAGTCCTAAAATCACTAGCCTAACCTCAAATAGCAACCCAAAAAGGGAGAGATATATAAGTATAAATAGTAGGTGTCAAGGCAGTTACTAACACAACATCATACTCTAAACTATGTCAAACATGAGTATTGCTATATAAACCACATCAAAATGAAATATTGTGCATATTCAAGTTATCCAATAACATGGATTTGGTGTAGAAGGATTATTGGGAGGGGAGAGCAAAGGAAAAATCATAATTTTCTAATCAAAAGATTGACATTGGAAATAAGTGTTTGGAAAATTAAGCAACGAACAAATTGGGTATGATCCAAAGTACTAATTTGAATGTATTAAATGTCTTAAGTTAAAACTTTATGTATGTCAACCTCAACATAGACTTTTTTTTATAAGGCAAGAATAAATTCTTAGAATCAACACAAATAACATTATTTGGTAAGCCACCAATTATTGTCAAGAAATTCTAGTAAGGTATAGATAAACCTAGTACAATTCTATCAAAAATTGAAAATGAAGGGTATTTTAATTAGAGACTATGGATTCCCCATTCAACGTTTGAAAATTCATAAGGGATACACAAAGATACCAAGGGTCATGCTTTAATAATTTCCTTTATATGGCTAGTTTTAACAAAGTGAAAAATAAAAATACCTTGGGGAGATTTTTGATGGCATCAATATAGAACCCATGTAGAAACCATCTATTATTTATTTGATCCCTAATTATTCTTTCAAGGGGAGTTCTCCTAAATAAGTAACATATTAAAGTAAAATTATCAAGCCATTTATATGAACTATCAAAATTTGGGATAGGAAAAACCATATCTATGGGAGGATCAAAATTAATACCTCTTGAAACACCTCAAGAATACACTCTTGGGGTGGCTTGTTCAAAGGAGATATTGTTTAGAGCTATAAAACCATAAACACTAGTAGAAGATACTAGTTTGACAAAAATTTAGTCTATTAAAAATTTAAAATAAAAGAAAATCACATAATCAATATGGATGTCATTTCATACCCTATTGGCCCTTCTAAGTTATTATTTGAACCATTCTTTATAATAAATATGAGACACCATAAATGGGTCCCCTATTAGGATTAAGGTGTCATCCACTTTGTAAATTCTATGTCATATGTCATGGTTCCAACATCCTTGGAAAGCATCCCTAGGCACTTGGGGTGAATTGGAAAAATATTTTGTAATATTAATTCTCACAATTGTTTCTAATATAGTCATAAGGGGTGATGGATTCACTAGCAGCGGTAAAGGTGGGTTGTGGACATAAATATTTAATATTGTTTTCCCCACATGTGGATCCCTACAATGAGATTAAAAAATATAAAAAAATGATAAATCAGTGATTGTTGGGATTCTTCAAGTTGGAGCTTGGAAAGAGGCAACAAGTGTCACTTGGTTTGCCATCATTTATTACATTTAATTTAATGTTTATCTATCATGTTCGGGCACCCAAGTTGGAGGGAAAGTATTGGACCCAAAATGGGTGTCATTTTTCATGTTGAGGAGGTAATCCAATTGTTGGGGACATTTTTAATGAAGGGTATTCTTTGGGTGCCATGTTTGGTGCATTAGATGCCTTAACAAGTCTATAAAATTACCCTCTTGGATGTAGAAATAATGAGGAATAGTTGAATATAGTGTTACTTTGTAGGAAAAAGGATAGGTTGATGCATAAGGAGATTGTTCACAGGTGCACATGTGTTTCCATTTTGGAGGCAAAGAGGAGAATGGACTTGTGGTTGTATTGTAATCTCATTTATTTGATGATAATGCATACTTGGCCTCTCTTCTTGGTGTATTTTTTTCTCAGAAGGGTTTGTCTAGACATAAATCCTATGTTATGTGATGCTCTTGTGTTTTTTTATTTGTGCCTCATTGCCGCTATATTTTAGTGATGCTATTCTTCATATATTTCTATTATAAGTTCACATAAGGTAGTGTTTATAAGCATGTTATAGTGGCTGATTTTTGGCATCATAAAGAAGATGGATTTAATCATGGTATTCCATATTAAGGAAAATTAATTTTTCAGATTTGCATACAAGTTTTATATTTTCATGTTTGTATATTCCAAGCCTTGAATCTCATCCATTGAAGTCATTTTTGGATAGAGATTGAATTTCCCAACAATCGGTCTTGAACATGTTTATTTCTCATCATCCCCTAGGGGCCAAAGGATGCAAAGAACACATAAAAATTCTATTTATGGGATCTTCTCAGTGCTTTCCTTAGTAAATTTATGTTTATCAAAGTTTTATAGTTTTGGGGTTGTTCAAACCTTCATGCCCTCCTTGCCATTGTCAAAGTCCCATTTTCATTCTTCCAATTTTGTGTGTATTGATTTTGTCAAAGTTTTGGAGTTTTAGTGTTTCCCATCTCTTCATACCATCCCTTCCATCCCAAATTCCCTAAAACTCCACTCAAAATTTTTTAACTATTGTATTTGATTACTTATTATATTTGTTAATTCCTCCATTCCTCTCATACGTGTCCCCATATTCATTCCTTCCCAAAAATTATGGCATACTACCTTTTCCCACTAAGTCCCACATTTGAGGTTTGTATTTTCCCCATCCTTGATACCATCATCTAAATGATATCATTCTGGAATCATCCTAACATTATGTTTATATCATTAGTCCATTGGAATTTTAGAGTTCCTTAGCATTCCATTCTTTAGTATCAATTCCTCTTTATTTTTTCTTCCCGATCCTTAATAACTTCCATTTTTGAAAAAGTTTCTAAATATTTTGGAGTCAAAATTTTGTCCATGATCTCCTATCTAGGAACCTCTTTCTCATCATCCTCAAAAGCCTACATCTCCATCAGTTCTTCTATACATCATATTATATTCATACTTTTGGCCATCCATTAACTAGATACCCATCTCCACAATTCTCTCAAATTCCAAAATTCCATTGATTCCTTTATAAATTCCTTCAGATTTAGAGTCTTGAACTTTCCTTATTTTAGTACCATGTTAAGCCCCACCTAGAACTTTTATCTTGACATCCCAAAATCCCATACCTTATTGGTGTCCCCTTAGCGGCCTTCCCATATCATATCTCTCCTTGCATTACTATCCTATCATCTCCAACCTTAACAATTTGATGCCTTGTCTTTCAATATTTTTGGCCTAATAATCGTAACACCCCTATTGGACTTCCCTCCTTGGTTATTGAAGCCCAAAACTTCATGTTTTGAAGTAGGAAAATCCTACCTACCTACATGACTACCAAAGAATACCATTAGTGCATCTTTAATTCCCACCAAATACTACATTAGATCTGAGGATATCCATATATCATTATTTGTGTAGATTGACACATTTTGAAAGAAGAAAAAAGGTGCTTCCTATACCTCAATTATTATTTATAGGACTTATATTTGACATGCCATCCCTAGGTCATAACTTTAAAAAATCTCTTGGGTGATTTTCTTATCCTTGTACTCAATCCCATAGAAAAATCAATGCTAAAAGGTATGGTGGGGCCTAAAGGATGTTATTTCCACATTTCTAGATGATTAGATCAAATCAAATTTTGAAGGGATATTCTTCTATAAATAATTAATAAGAATGATGGCTAGGGCATGAGAATGCTCTCTAAGACATACAATGAATTTATTATATTTTTTGACACGGGCTCTTCTAGAATTATTAAGGACTCAATAATCCTCTTTCAATAGGATTTCCCATTTTGCAAACAAAAAACATAATAGAATAGAAAAAAAAAATTTGTATAATATATTTCATGTTCTCTAAAGTGTCAAATTTGAACTGATATTTTTCCTCCTTTTATGACTATTATACTATGTATTATTTGGGTTTGAGCTATATGCTATGGGTTTTAATCTCTTTTATCCTATTTAAATTGATTGTAGACATCTCACCCATATTATATATATATTCCCTTCACATTTTACCTCTTAACAATATTTAATAGAAGTTGTGTGATCCATGCTAGGTCTGAAATTATCTTATTCTTATAAGGAAATTTGGAACCTAATTCTTGGTGCATCACCACCCTTTCTTTCTCCCTCTTCTTCTATCAATAATTAGAGTATTAGGAATTTTCTTTATATTTTGTTAATTTGTATCAACACTTGCACTTAAAATTAGAAAGGAACCAACCTTCTCTAGAGGTTTAATCCAAACTAGCAAGGTTCCATACTTGAGAGATCATTACAATCATTGTTATGAAATAGACTATGTCAATATTAAAATTTTAGGTGATAATAGTATTCTAGCACACATTGTGGGACAAATTTAATGATCTTTATATCATTCTTATAAGAATATTAGTGCTATTCTTAGCAATTTTAGTCGCTCGATACATTCTATAAAGTACTTGGAAACTCTAGTCTATTGGTTTAGGATCGTGCTAATCATCCATGCCAAAGATACAAACACGATCATATTGCAATGGTAAGTGTTCTTAATTCTCACAATTACAGGTTTATCTTCATTAAGAAGGAATATACATAATAAGTAGCCCAATTCCAACCAAGAATACAATCCATACCTACTACTAGTAGTTTCTCCTAGCTAATTAGAAGACTGACTTATAATCCTACCATGAATATCCAAAGGAATAAATTATTTATCACTTTTAATGGTGGAATCCCCCTTATCCTTTCCAATCATGATGACATTCTAGCAGTAGCTTTAAAATTAATACGTTGTTTCACTCGTTAAAATGATACTAGCTCTATAGAACATATTAAAGATATTATCAACATCTATTTAGTTCACACTATTATAGAGGATAATATAGTTGCTAGACTTCTTTCCATTTCTTTAAAGTATAATGCATCACAATTATATAGGAGATTTATTCCTAATTTGATATTGTTGGTTAAAATATTTTTCACCACTAAATTTACATTAAAATACTCTTAAAAATCCAAAATTTTAAAATATATCAACAGTTGGAGGTGTTATCTTATTAGAATAAAATCCTCTAAAACTTAGAGGTACAACTCCCTCTTATGATAAATTTAGGTTTTTTAAGGTTTTCTTTTGACCAAAAAGTAAGAAATGTAAAATTTAAGATTATAAAGAAAGAAAAAAATTCATCTATACATAATCAATTTATGATTTCATGTGAATGAAAACAAACTCAAAGGTTTTTTATTATTTTGTTTAAGCCACAAATGTACATATAGCATTTAACCAAGAATATTTGTTAGATGATGTTAGACTCATACCTAGACCAATATTTCATTTTCTTTGGAAATAATCTAGAGCATAAATTAATATAGTATACTCAAACACTTAAATGGTTATTAAGCACATCACATGAATAATAACATAGAAATATATTTCTAGCACTCAAACTTGAAACCAATTCCTTTATTTCAAATGCTTAAAATTGTAAAACTCACAAAATCACAATCTTTTGTATCCAAAAATATATTGTCTTTCCTACTCTATACTAAAAATTAAACATTTCTTTTACCAAAAAAATCCTTCAATTTACAACTAGTTGCACATAAATAGCTTTTTAATTGTAACCAATTATTTCAATTAACTATTATCTAAAGGTTAAAAATTTTCGTAAAATTTATAAAAATTAAACACATTTAACATTATGTTGAGATGGGACAATAACTACATTAGCAAAATCTTTGTATTTTATTTGGGATTGCAACACTTGATTAGAAAATTTGACTTTGTAAGTATTAAGTGCCTTGAAAACATAAGCAAGTTCATTGTGCCTTGGGATGAAATAGGGCTTGGGAGGAGATGCAATTTGTATTTTCAGTGGCCAAAGAACATGAAGACATGAAGCAGGCCAACAAACTCATGAGAGAAGGATTAGGAAGGAATAATATGCAAATATTTCTTTTTACATTAAAATCATGTTGATAATCTCTTACTCCCAACCTAGATTGAAAGGTTACAAGAGATCATTGAGCCCATTCACATCATGATCTTCACCTTGGGCTGACCAATTATGTAATTATAGTTTTGTATTATTCAATGAAAGGGAACCACCCCCTATGGTGGTAATTTGATAAATATACATATTTTCAAAAAATAATTAAATAATGACTTAATTTCTATTTTAATTTTATTTTTCCTCTTTTCCAAAACATAGAAAATATTTAAATAACCAATATAAGAAATCATTTAAATTCCTAACATTTTATTTATGAAAAGCATAAAATTTAAACCATTAATTAAATAAGACATTTATTGATCATGCATGACATATATATGGAATCCAAAATAACTCCAGATTTGGGTCAATACTGGTAAAAAAATGGCACATACCATACTTGATTTGAGTATAATCAGAGATATATATGGAGGCCTAGTGTGACATCTTTGAAATAACCATCTTTGGGGAATAACTCAAGCCTATGGAGGTAGGTGGAGAAATAACCCTATACTTGTAACCACTCAATGCATGTCTAGAGTACCTACTCAATGTATATATATGGTCAAAGCACAACATACTCACCCAATGGGGTACAATAGCACTTAAAACGTAAAATTATGTTCCATTATATAAATCATTCATTTGAACATCAATAATCAAGTTCACATTTAATTATTGCATGAAAATAATATGCATATATCTAAGAAGTGAAACACGCCAATAAGTTAGGCATATAAACATTGAAAATGCCAACAATCAGCATATTGAGGAACCTCATCTCGAACACGTGGTGGTTCATACACACCATTTAGAGAAAGAATAAAATCACACAAAAAATCACAAGAAAATAGTGAAGTTGAAACATCAATCTCACATCAACAAGATGCAAATGGGAGGGGCATTATTGTATATCACACCAAACTTTATTTTATAACTACATAATCATGTGAGCATTTATCTATACCTAAATATAATATGGCCTAATTATGCAAATAATTAAAATTGGAAAATAATGTTAAAATAGTTGCATATTTTCATATTAATGAAAATAGTAATATTTGGTATTAGGTGTTCAAAGGGGAAAAAGGGTTTTTAATAGAAAGTGACCTTTTCATAAAACTAAAAGATAGCTCATTTTGGGTGTGAGAATTTTGGCTGCATACTTTTCTCCTTTCCTCTTTCTTCTTGTTTCTTGGGTTGTTTGGAATTTTTTTTTTGTGATTGGAATTAGTGTGTTCTATACCTTGGTCAACAAAAAAGGTTGCTCCCCATTGAGCCCTCCTTTCCATCTCTAATCTTCATTATGCTACACTACAAGTAAGCAATTAATTTTAGTTTTTTATTCTTAGTTTGTTTCATTTTCTATCCCCACCTTAAGTTGACACATTTTGTGATAATTATTGTACGAAATATTTTGTGGGCGGATTGATAAATTTATTGAAATTAGTTTAACTATCCCTAATTACTTTATTGAGTACTTTCCCGTTTGTGTTGGAACTATGAAAAAATTCTAGAAAATTGTTATATGATGTAGAAAGTGTGTACCCTCAAAATCAAAAGGGCGTCCTTGAAAATAAAAATTTGATGTTTTCAAAGGTATTTTACCATTGAAATTTGAATTTTTGAAAAACTTGAATGTGTTTAAAAATTGAAAATTTTATTTTCACATTTGTTTGTATATAGTATTTTGTGAGAATATAAATCAAGCATGGAAATAAGGTGGAGAACCTTTTGGTCCTATGTGTACCATGATTAGACCTCATTTTGTGTCATGTATTTTTGTATGTGACTATATAGCCATCGAAGGTGAGGGATCTAGGTTAGAATGGAGTGGACTCTCATGACCATGCCCTTGTATGTTAGGAAAGGTTAAGGAAATGAGATATTAAGATAATAAATTAATGAAATGAATGAGGATTACACATAATTTATATTTCATAGACCATGTATATTGGGACAAGGTTGAATTCCATCATCAATGGCATTCAAGTTAGATCTATATGGTTGTTTTAATGGTTTTCACACGATAGTTTAATTAAGAAAATAGGGTTAATAAGTATGATGTACATGTTTCTTAGTAATGATCATGTAATGGTTAAATTAGAATTTTTTTCCTCATTTTATAGGAATGTATGTTGACACGGTGTTGAAAACATTTGCTTCATCTTATGTGGTTGCACACTTTTGAATGCCTTGTCACTTGCCTATGTTGAAGTAAGAATTTTGCTTGTTTCAACTTGTTTAGTGCTTTAGTGTTTGTATGCATGATATGTGTTACAACATGTATGCAATGTCACATGATTTTAGGTGTGCAATGTTAAATGTTTGTGTCGCATTTGTAACACAAAAAAAATGTTTTCCCAATTTCATCCATTAATGTCTCAAGTGAAATTTGGGGCATTTTAGATTATGATATATTTTATTACACCAATTCAAGTGTTCCTAGTGTTGGCAAATGGTCAATGCTCCCCTCGAGATTCATGACATGGACTAACCACCTCCCATGGATCTGTTACTTCGGTGGTTGTATCAGACATTAATAGGTTGACCTTTTGGTGCAACGAGAATTGTGGGGCCAACAATTGGTATCAAACACAAAGGTGTCGGGTTCGAATCTCCTCAATTGCACTGATGGGGAGATTTTTGGAAAATGGTCAGCACTCCCGTTGAGATACGTGACATGGACTAACCACCTCCCATGGATCCGTTACTCTAGTGGTTCAAGTATCAAACTTTAACAGGTTGAACTTTTGGTGCAACCACAACCATGGGGCCAACACCTAGCATGCATTTTACTAATGATATGTGAAAAGAATGATCAAATAATAAATGAAAACAATTAAAAACCTTAAATATAAAGCCATGGCAACAATTTGCACAAATATGTACCAATCTAATTCAAGGTGAGAAATGCTTAGGTGGGAGTTGGCTAAATTTTGAATTTGAATTTTGTGTTGTAATTAAAAGTGTTGTACCTTGTCCTAGGTCATGATTACACCTTAGTTAAGTTTTCTTAGGGACCGCATAGGAGGTAGTTGGAGCATTTCCACTTTTGGTGGACTTATCATGTTATTACTTTATCACATCCACCTTTTATGGACATATCATTTGATTACCTCTCCACCTTTTGTGGGTGATCCACTGTTTGTGGTGATTATCACATTATCACTTTTCTATTTTAGGTGGAATGATAGCTTTTCACTGTTGTCTCATATCATAAGATTACAACACTTGTCATAATCTTATGCCCTTCTATGTTCTCACCTTGGCTATATAACCAAGAGGTTTCCTATGTACTTTTTCTCATTCTATTTGCATCAGTGGCAGAATACAATTTATTCTTGTCATATCGTTCTATCTCTCTTATGCTTGTGCTTTCTATTAGGCCTCTAGATCTTGGGTGGCTATCTTCATAGCCAATTCTTACATTTTGAATGTTTGGAAGTTTGACCAATGGGTGTAGGGTTGATTCTACATGCACAAGATTGATTCATTAAATTCTAAAAGCAACCTAGTTCAATTTCCATTGCTTTGCTTCCACCACATAAGATGTGATTTTGAGATATGGTTAAGAAGTTAATAACAAACAACAAACATCTTTT
The DNA here is from genome assembly GCA_007258455.2 of Sequoia sempervirens. Classification (NCBI taxonomy): domain Eukaryota; kingdom Viridiplantae; phylum Streptophyta; class Pinopsida; order Cupressales; family Cupressaceae; genus Sequoia; species Sequoia sempervirens. Next base: position 319,437,470 of record VDFB02000008.1, on the reverse strand, counting down.
TTTTAGCAATCAAAGTCAACTAAATGTACTTCTTTCTCTTTTTTAGAATTTAAGATTTTGTTACTTGAAGATGCAATAAATGGTAAGTGTTTGTGAAAATATATCATAAGGATGGGACAAATCACATACATGAGAATATCCTATTTGAAGAAGACAAAGCTAATTTTTCCCGATCAATGGTTGGAAACAATTTGCTGGCCATTAAACGAATCTCAATCGTTCATCATTTTTTACACTTTTTTACCTCTTGCTTTTTGTGTTGCTTTCTCGAAAAATTTAAAGTATTTTTTAAAATCCCAAAGGCTTTGTGCAGGCGTAGCCTGCATTGTTGCGCTACCCAAGCAGAGAGTACCTTGTTGTGTAGCTTGTGCAGGAAGTGTGCAGTTACTGCCTATGCAGGCTACACAGTAGGGTACTCCCTGCTTAGGCAATGCGCCAGTGCAACTTGCGCAGTAGCCTTTGGGCTTTTAAAAAATATTTTAATTTTTTATATTGATTTTTTAATTTATATCATTAATAATTTCTTAAATTGACTTTTAATTTTTTATATTGATTTTATTTATATCATTAATATTTTTTTAAATTGATTTTATTTATATCATTAATAATTTTTTTAATTGGTTTTTAAAATTATTATGTGAAATGTGGATTATATTTTAATAATAAAAAATAAATTATAAATAATTTAATTATACCTATTATTATATATTATATTTTAAAATAAAACTATTAATTACATAAAATGATTAAAATAGTTTATATATTACAAAAATAGATCAAAATTTATCTTAATTGACTTTCCACACTTCTTCCGCATACACATTGCACACTAAGATACAATTGCTAGTTATATTAAATCATTATTTTAAAATCAATTAAAAACTAAATAAAATTTGAAATAAATATATAAATTTCATAATTACAAATAACTATAGAAAATAATATCAAAATATACAAAAGTGGACTACACATTTCCAACCGTGTGAAAGAACTTTTTTTTGCACCGATTTCCAACACTCCCACTAAAAATCATGTCCCCACCAATGGAATCATTACAGTACAAGTGCATTCTATATATATAAATACATATAGAAAGGGAATTGTCAATGCAACATACAAAACGGTCATTGACCGTGTTTATTAATTAATTATAAATAAAAATACACTACATTCTTTATTTTTAATTAATAAATAAATACAGTCAAATGACTGCCTAGACTTTACCTCTTTGCCCACAGAAATATTTCTGGAGTTGTGAAGTAAATTTGGGCTTCAGAGTAAGCATGGCTTGCTTCGTCAAGTTCCTGCTTGTGCAATGTGTTTTACTTATGTTGGCACCGCTAGATGTCTCAACAGAAGAAGCTGATCAAAATACAGTGGCTTCTCTCATGGCTCTCAGAGTTGCAGTAACATATGATCCATCTTCGGCTTTGCAGAACTGGAACCAGTCCTCCCATCATTTCTGCAACTGGACGGGTGTCGAGTGCCGCGCTTTCACTCACCGGGTGGTTGTTGTTGCAATCGATATCAGAAATCTCAGCTTGGGAGGTTTTATCCCTCCTCAGATTGCCAATCTCTCCTCCCTTCGACTCCTCGACCTCTCCCACAACAGTTTTAGCGGCCACATCCCTCCGGCACTCGGTCGTCTGCGGAAACTGAAGCAACTTTATCTTTCCAAAAATCATCTGACGGGAAGCATTCCGTCCGAGTTTGGAAGTTTAGGCAGACTGGAAATTCTCTCCTCGTACGGCAACAACCACAGCGGCAGCATTCCAGGGGAGCTGGGAAACTGTTCTATGCTGCAAAAGATAGATCTTGCACAAAACCAGCTGACCGGAACGCTTGCTCCGTCAATGGGAACGCTCTCTCGCCTCGTGCACATCAATCTGGATAACAATCATCTGACCGGATTCCTGCCGCTTTGTCTCTTCAACTGTACAGCGCTACGGAACTTGTCGTTGAGCTTCAACGGATTTTCCGGTCCGATACCTTCAGATATTGGAGCCCGGTTGCCTCACTTGGGCGGGCTACTTCTGTCCCGGAATAGTCTCTACGGCGGCGTCCCCAAATCGCTGGGAAATTGTTCCGGCCTTTCTCATGTGGAGCTTGCGTTTAACAAGTTAGGTGGAATTATTCTGGATGAATTGGGGAAGCTTTGATCCTCAATATGCCCTCTAATGAATTTGTCAGCGGTACATCCTCTGGACCGATCCCAATACTGGAAGCGCTTTCCAACTGTTCAAAATTACAAAAGTTTGATCTCTCCGGAAGTCATCCCACGGTTACTTTGCCTACAACAGTTTTCAGTAAGTTTTCCGCTACTCTCATTTTCCTAAACCTAGAAAGAAACAATATTAGCGGTACCATACCTAAAGAAATCGGCAATCTTTCCTCCGTGGTAGAGCTATATATGGATACAAATTCCCTTGTAGGCACCATCCCTTCCGAGATCGCAAATCTGCTTAATCTGGAAGCCATAGATCTCGGTGGAAATAAATTGCAGGGAAGCATTCCTGCAGAAATCCAGTTTCTAAATCAAAGCCTTGTATATATGTATCTTAATGAAAATAGGTTGTCCGGATCGATCCCGGAGAGCATAGGCAAACTCAACAATCTCAGAGCCCTTAACTTGAACATGAACAGACTTGACGGCAGGATACCTCCAGAAATTGCACAGTGTGTGCTTCTCGAGGAGCTCGAGCTCTGCTGTAACAATCTTTCTGGCACTATCCCTTCAGAAATCGCTAACCTCCGGAATTTGAACTCTGTTTTAAATTTATCATACAACGCCTTGACAGGACCCGTGCCTCCTGGAATAGGAGGAATGCAAATGATACAGGCCGTAGATCTGTCAATGAATAACCTGTCCGGCGGCTTTCCCGCCCAAATTACAGGCTTACTAGGTTTGCAGTACCTGAATCTCTCTTACAATCATCTAGAGGGCGTTCTTCCATCAGCAATCGGCCAGGAATTATCAATGCTCGAATATCTGGATTTGTCTCACAACAATATAACAGGCTCGATTCCCACCTCCATCTCCAAGCTTGAAATGTTTGAATTCTTGGACTTGTCGTATAATAATTTCATAGGTCAAGTCCCCTGTACAGGTGCCGTCAAGAAGATGAACAAGACATACTTTCTTGGAAATCCGAGACTGTGCGGTAATTGTTCGGGATTGCCGGCCTGTACATCGGCTTCAAAGAAACTCCATAAGAAGAGGAAGGCAATACTGATTGGTGTATCAGTGGGTATAGTCGGAGCATTAATTTCCACAGGGCTTGTGCTCTGGATAATATGGTACTGCGATCCGAAAAGAGGATCATCTCAAACCACTTCTGTAAAAACAGCAGGGAATCTGAAGATTTCGATGGAAGAATTGAAGAGAGCAACCGGAGACTACAGCAGCAACAACTTAATCGGTGCCGGCAGCTACGGCTCTGTTTACAGAGGCGTTCTATCGAGCGGGGAGAGCGTCGCCGTAAAGGTGTTCACAGCTTCCAACTCGGAAAGGGCAGAGCGAAGCTTCATCAGAGAATGCAAGACCCTTGGGAAAGTCCGGCACCAGAATCTGGTAAAGATAATAACTGCGTGCTCTTCATCGGACTTCAAGGCTCTGGTGCTGCCATTCATGGCCAACGGAAGCCTGGATCGGCATTTGCAAGGGGACCAACGGCTCAGTTTGCAGAGACGGTTAAGTATTTTGTATGACGTGGCACACGGACTGCGTTACTTGCATCATGACTGTTCACCTCAAATCGTGCACTGCGATTTGAAACCGCAGAATGTGCTGTTGGACGAGGATATGACTGCTCACGTCACCGATTTCGGAATCGCGAGGATCTTCAGTCCAACCGATGACTCGGCCACCACAACGTCGGCACTGAAAGGAACCGTGGGCTACATCCCGCCAGGTCAGTCAAACTTCCAATCAAATTTTTAAAAAATTAAGTTTTTAATCTCAAAATTAACTATTAAAAACCTTATAATTTATTATTCACCGTAGAATTTAAGGTCAATGTAAGCGTTAATCCTAGCCTTTAACTCTTCAAAGCTAAGTAAATATTTATTATAATCTTTAAGATTTTCTTTAATTGTTTATTTTTTTAAAATTATCAGATTTTTTAATTAAATTAAGTTAATATAATTAAATTGTGTTCAAATATTGTTTTTGGATTTGATTGTGTTGATATTTTTTTTTCCTTTTTCATCCAACATCAATACAATCAAATCCATAAACAATATTTGAACAACATTACGAATTGTAGAAACTTGATATCTGGTCAATAAATATGATTTTTGATAGATGATTGATTTAAATGTGTTTTAAAATTAATTATTTATATTTGAATTTGATTAACTTCTTTTTATAAGTACCTATTAAATATTGGTTAATTTTTTCATAATATACATCATAATAATCTGTTGTAAATATATGTTATAAACTAGTACTTGCACCTAAAGGAGGTTCGAGGATTATGCCGATAGAAAACTATATGTATGTTAATATGTTAGAGAGCATGTGTTTGTGCATGGATGCGCTACAAATTCTAGTTGTGTGTGGTTGAATTAAACAATTAATAATAAGGGTTGAATAATGGAATGAAATAAGCTTAGACAAATCTAGATTTTTTCATCAAAGAAATTAAGTATTATCTGATTATGAAATGTTTGCATACACATAGATGAAGGGAGAAATATTGATACTTCATCGATGGATAGTGATAAATATAAATAAAGGAGAAATACGGTTGAAGAATAGCATGTGACTATCACCATAACAACACCACCAATAAATATTACCACAACCATTATGTAAACAAGTGGTGGACAATGTAATAATCTAATTGTTATGCTAACATTCCACCTTATTACATTGACCTTATAAATATACCATTAAAAACTCAAATTCCACTTGTCAAAGGACCCCCTCTTAAAGCTTACACAAAAAAACTTACTGATTATATAAATACACATTCATGAGAAGATATTTCCATGAAGAAAAAATCTTGAATGAGGTGGAACTCCATCAAGTTGCCACATGACCCTTAAAAGGGTGTAGCTTCAATTTGAATTCCTGAGTTCTTGGACTACCATTTTCCCGAACTCCAAAATCAAAGATTCTTGAATTATTCAATAACAATTCATATTGAGTTGTGATAAAGCTCGATCAAGTTGCTTGATGACCATTGAAAGGGTATAATTCTTGATCATAATATTGTAAAATCATTGGACAACAATCTATATTGAGATTCAACACCAAATACCTTACCTATCTCCAAAAATCAAACTTCACAATATATGTATTTTTCAAATCCGTTAGCAACAAATGAAAGCAATAAAAATAGAAAGAAAAAATGCTTCTCATGTAAAGCACCATCTCAAAATGAGAATCTAACTTGATATGATGGAATTTCCTCCATCATCTAGTTCCACCAACCTCCAATGACATGCAAATAACTACTCAATGATATTTATGGGGAACATGCTCAACCTCATCTTCCTTCTTTATTGCATAACTATTTGAAGATCCATTGGAAACATTGATGAACTCATGTACAAGAAACTCAACAATTATTTTAATGTTTTGGAATGAACTTTCCCAAACACCAGTAGCAAGAAGATATATTACTTGATTAGCCTCTCCAATGATTGATATTTTGACACATTTGTCTTTTGGTAAAGATACCAAAGAATTTGTTTGCTTATGCTTCTCCCTATTCTTAATCACTTTGAAACATGGCATTATGACTTCTAGTAACCATGATGACACAAACAACATAAAACTTGATAAAGTCCTTGATAAATGGATTTGGGCACCAAATCCTACATTCATTATAAGTTTAAAGATACAGGATACCCTTATCTCCAAAGAAAACTAAATCCCACACCTTCATCTTCAAAAAAACCTCTTAATATCTTCCATAGACTTTGACTATACCAAACTATCCATGCAAATGAATAATTGTGCATTACATCTTGGCTATCCTCTTGTATTATTTTCTTGCACAAAGTGTATACCCAAAAATAACAATGAAAACTGACTATTGAATGTTTTTATAACTGCACGGTCTTACACTTGCTAATGTACTTTTCATTATATGATCACCATATCAAAAATATTGGAGTGGTACTTCTTGCTTAGATCTTCAAGAATTTTGAATATGAACAACTTGTGATTTCAAATAATATAATGTTGCATTCAAATGAGATCACACTTTGAAAAAAATTCTTACCATAGATGAAGCAATATGCCTAGAGTGTCATGCTCTTGCACTCCATAAATCCTATCCAAAGAGATTACCAAGACAAAAAATATTACAATATTACAATCTATACCTTGTCCTCTTCTCTATGAACAACATTAAATGATGCAACACCCTTTTGCACCTTTATTTTCTTCCAATAGTTCCTTTGCATCACCTCTTACCAACAATAGATCTTTCAACAACAAAGCAATCTTTTACTAATCCACCTTTATTTCATTCTCTATACTTTTCTTTCACTTACACACTTGTTTTAGCATAATAAAAATATCTTTCACATGGTGTCCTCCTTGCAAATGAAATAGCAATGAATTGGCAATTTCTTTCACACTTATTTACACGGTCTTTCCAAGAAAAAGATCATAAGAATTTTACATTGCCTAATGCCTTCATTCTAATTTATGGAGCATTCTTTAAATAGCCTACAACCACCCAAGCCATTCACAATAGTTTTTCTTCCTCTTCTCATGCCACCTATGGATACCAACAATCTATCATTGCACTATCACATGACCATAAAATTTTATATGCTTTGATACAATATGAAGGGAGAAATCTTGATAGTTCATTGGCGAACACTGGGACAAATATAAATAGAGGAGAAATACACTTAAGAATTTCCTATAACTATTACCATAACCACTCTATCGGTAAATATTACCACAACCATTGTGTAAACAAGTGGTGGGCAATGTAATAATAATCTAATTGTTACACTAACAATAGATCTATGACATCATTTTATTCAAGATTCAAGATTTTATGCAAGTGGATCTATAATTTTATCTTACATTTAAGAATATATACATATACTCAAATGTCTTTGCCAAATATTTTCCTAAAGATATTTAATGGATTCTAATTAGAAATCACTCCTAGTAATCATTTAGGATGATATTGAAGGGTCCTACATGCTCAATAGTGTTATTCTATAGTTGTAGTTTACATGATCATAGTTGCAATTTCCATGATCTGATTTATATCATCTATTTTTAATATATTTTCCTTTTGCATGTAGCCTTTAGTTTGCATGACTTTTTCTTTTAATTTCTAATTAAAAAATAGGATAAATACTCCAACAATTTTGTAATTATCGTTATTCATATTTTAGCTTACATATTTTTATTTAAAGTAAGATAGGTTTATGACATAACCCAAACCCTATTACAAAGAAATTAAAACATGTATAAATATAAAACAAAAGAAATCAAGCTGCCCAAGATTAAACATTACTAAATCCAATCTTATGCTCCTTCACAACCAAAGGCTTGGTGTGAGGATGAGAGACCAACTTAGGAAGACATTTCTTCTTCCTTTATATAAAATTTCATGAAGAGTTAATATCCAAATTTATAGACTTAGGAGAAGAGAGAGGAGATGTCCCCCCTAGAGGGCCCATCAAACGGAATTACACAATCTAAGGAACCCCTTAAGTTTCTATTTTCCTTCATCCTTTGTTTTAGTAGATTATTGAGTGGTTGAGGATGGTTTCATGGATTCAAGGACCCCTATACTATTCTTCCCAAGAAGATGTGTGAGGTGGTCTATTTGTTTCTTCATACATTTTTTTATTCATCCTACTTCTTGCAATAGAAACACTTAACTTTTTCTTTCTTTGGGTTCCCTTGATTTGAAAAAGTTTCATTGTTGGTTTTAGTGGATTGAAATTTCTAATCTTTCTTAGTCTCCTTGTCATTTTGAGTGTTTTCCTTCTCCCTTTATTGTTTGAAGCCTTTTGTTTCTCATTCCTAGCAACAAAGGCTTGAGGTTTTGAAGACTTGATTGTGCCTATATGAAGTAAATTATCCTATTCACTAGTCAAGTTGATAATAAAGTCATCTAGAGAAGGTGTTTTCCATGTGGCTCTAATAGCCCTTTAGGCGGAGTATAAGGTAGACACAAACATATAATATTCAGGATCAAATTTGAAGACTAGAAAAGACCAGTTAATCATCATTTTTCTCTCTCACTATTCCTTCAATTGCAGCCTAAATGAGTAAAACTTAGTGAAAAAATATTCTAGGATGTCAAAGGTCCTAGGGGTCAAACTCATGAGCTAATTCTCTAAATCATGACTCTTCATTTCATCTAGCTTCCCGAAGAGTTTCTCTAAGGTTGTCCAAACTTTATTAGGTGTTTTTAAAGCTTCAATATGAAAGAGGAGTTCAATGGCAGCAAGACAGAAAGAGAAATGTAGAGCACATTTAGGATGATTATGCTTTGATGGATATCCATACCCTGTTCCAAAGCCCCTATTTTTGCACAGGCATGGAGAATGGTAGCAAAGGTTGGACACACATAGCCCTCAAAATAACTAAAGGCAAGTCAAATTATTTTAAAAAAAAACCAAATAAATTGCAAGAGATAATTTATCATATAGACTCTAATTTCGCCTTTTACCCTAATTTCACAAGCAACGTTTGTCCTAGACCTCATTAGCGTTGGAATTTTTTACCATTTACCCTAGTATCACTAACAGTATGCAGGATTTTTTTTTTTTTGTGATTGACTCTAATTAAAAACATCAAACTGAAAAGCCAAAATAAAAAGCATTGAAACCATGGCAAGTGTCTTACCTCAAGATTATGCGTAAACTGGGTCTGCAGAGGCGGTGGTGGAAAGTAACCTCAAGGCTTCGTTTGTCTGTTATGTGCAAAACCCGCAATCATACCTGCAGAAGAGAACTGTAGACGCCTGCTCCAACAATGAATGGTGGCCTATCAAAAGGAAGATATTTTGTCATTAGGAAGAGTAGAGGCGAGCAAGAAACTGCTGCAAGTTGAATTAATTGCGATGGGACGAATTAAATTAACTGCTGCAAGTTGAAAGTGATGATTAGCTTTCACCGATGGGATGAATCAAATTAAATCTCCCTACAGCTGTTGCTTAATCAAATCACAATAAATGGAAAGCAAATATAGACCTCGACATTTTAGAGCTCATGGAATCCTGAGCACCCAGAAAGTGTTTTTCCGACGGTGAAATAGTTTTCAGGCCGAGTGAGACAGGGTTGCCGATGGGCTATGGACTGGCAATAAAAACCTATCGGCTAAAAATTGAGCATTCCCTGCTATAATAAAATTGATGGTTGTCACATGCAAAGCATGCAAAAGGCTATGACCTTTACATGCAACCAAGTCCTCCGAAAAAGTCAAAAAAAGGCAAAAAAATCTTGAGGCCTACAACTAATTGTTTGATCGAACGGCCTACAATTGTGATTCGAATGCCCTTTACCTTGATTTCCATAGGTTTGCAACATAGTTTGAGCTATGGGTTCCACGCCCTTCCCAATGTGTAGGACGCGGTCTGCAAAAGTGAAGTGATTCACACAGCGAGAAGTGATTCCTACATTGCCAAAGACTTATTCACTGGCTTTCTCCAGCTTCACACACAAGGGCGCGGTACAGAAAGAAGGGATTACCTGGCCTAGACCTGCATAAAGACAAACTTATTCGGCCTCCATGAGTTAATACGTGGACTATTAAGGATTTGAGCTAGTACCAAGGCCTGTATGTAACGCCTGTACCATGCGATCTACAGCAAGATCCTAGAGATCTTAGCTAGCACGGGTTGCAGTAGAAAAAAAGAAGATTCCATAAGCCTTCAAGGAAGTTTTGCAGCCTCCAAAGCACCAATGGCCTCAGAGAAGAATCAACCAGATAGGAAAGCCGAACCCTCTGCATAATGTTATGGAAAAAATACACCAAAAACCACAAATTACGTGCAACCCAAGAAATAATACTATAATTGCCAATACCAATTGAACAATGAAATAATAGCAATCACATGCCATCTAAGACTATTTAGAAAATACAAAATATTGCAAACAAAAGATAACACATAAAATAGAATAAATAGTAATAATTTGGAATAAATAAATTCATGAGAAGATGTTCATTAATAGTGTAAAGGAGATCAATCCCCACCTTGAAAAGTGGCATGCAAAATCCATGGAAGAAAAAGGATGAAAGGCACATCTAATTTTTTTTTTTAAATTTATGGAAAAAGAAAGTTGCCATAAAATTGACAAAAAACATTGCAAATGGAAATAGAATGTTCCTATTCAGTTTTGAAATCAATATTTATTTTCTTTTATGTAATAAGTGAGATTTTGAAGGCTTTTACCTGATATTTTGGAGGAATTTACCATTAAATGGCAATTGGTTTACCATTAAACGATAGTTGAAACTTGTTTTCCGATGACTAAATAGTGGTATCCAGGCGTGACACTTGTTTTAGGCTCAAATCTCACACTATATGTAGCCTATCGGCTAATAAAGATATCAAGTTTCCACAATCCATAATGTTATTCAATTGTTGTTTTTGGTTTTGATTGTGTTGGTTTTTCTTCATCAATGTTTCGGATCACACTTTGTGATCCATCATCATGTTTTCTCCTTTTGCTCTTTATCATCCTGATGATGGATTACAGAGTGTTATCAAAACGTTAATGAAAAAAGCGAACAAAATCAAAGCTAGAAGCAAACAATTGAATATACATTAATACTAGAATTAATAATGATTTGTTAAAAAAATCACACATTCAATTTTTTTCCATTGCCATATTTGTTGTGATTAATATTTTTTTATTGTTTATTATAAGAGTTTGTTTGTGCAGAATATGGATTTGGGGGAGGGATTTCAACAAAAGGAGATGTCTATAGTTATGGAATTCTAATGTTGGAGGTGCTGACACAAAAAAAGCCAACAGATGACATGTTTACCAATGGATTAACTTTGTCTCAATGGGTTTCAACAACAATTCCAAGTATATTAGAAAGTTGCATTCAAGCCATTCATTTAGATGATATGCATGATAGAGATGAAGAAGGTCAACAAGTATTGAAACATTCAATACTAGAAGGTCTCATACAACTTGGTTTGTGGTGTACTAATCAAGTTCCTAACAATCGACCAACCATGCAACAAGTGGAAAACACACTAGTAGAGATGTCACACACAATTCATCATAATCATCACAACATACCAAACATTCAAACGTTATTAACTATTGTTGATAACTCAAATTCTGTTGGTACTACAAGCTTTTCCAAATGAAAATAGTTTTATTCCAAAGTACAAATTCAAAAAATGTTTTGTATTTTCATTAAAACATCAATTATATTTTAAGTAGATAATATCAAAATAATTGTTTTATTACTAATAAAAATATGCAAGTGGGGTTTACAAGCATTATCCAATATTTTATCTAAAAGATATAAAGATGTTCATGTTCTAGTTATAAACACTTTTCTTTTAAATTATATTTTTTATGTAGTCATGATCTACATCTCTTGCAAACATTTTATGTACAAATGGATTAAAGCATCTCGTGGTGATTTTACCCTTAAAATTTCAAAAAAAATAAAAGGTACTTTTCAATAGACATTTGGAATACTTTTTAACATGAGTATATGTTTAACCTAACAAACTTCACTTAAGTTGGGGTTGTATCATAGCCATTAATTAAGTTGAACTTTGAATGTATTATATATTCTATATTTTTAATAATAAGTCACTAATGCTTAAAATTTTATAATTTGCAAAGTAGAAACTTCTTAACTATTGAATTATGGAATTGACATACATGAGAAAAAAATAGGAATACAATAAGATGATATACATTTTTATATCATGAGTAAGAAAGCCACTAATGCATTTTATCAAAGTATTAGATAAGTTAAAATTGATAAAATAATATATAATGAAAAGTATTCATCATCATTGAGAAATGAATTAAATTAACTAATAACTATTAAAGCCCTAAAAATTAATGGTAAGATTAATTGAGTTTAAAGTAAAAATATTAATTCATTGACACTTGTTGTAGACATAATGCATTCTCTAACATTCAACATACTCACTTACCTCATAAAGAAATGGATTTGGTTGTGACAATTTAAAGTACACTATTTCTTAAAAGACTTCATAAATAAACTCAAAGATTAAAATATAGGGGATAAGTTAAAATTACTTTTAGTCTTGATAAGGAATCTATATTCACAAAAAAATGTTCCACATGAAGCTACAAAAGTGATTAAACAAGTAATGATCAACCAAACAACAAATCAATTTTAATTTTATGGAAGCTCAACATGCTTCAATTTTTTAGGATAATTTCAAGAAGATAACAAAGGGATTTCCATGGCTTCCCATTAGGAAAGCTTTCTATTTCCTAAATCAAGAACCTCAAAAATCTTATATTCTATCTGTGAGACGAAGAAATGTTGGTGAGGGTCAATTACACTTGATTCATGATGAATCGAAGCATAACTTCATCAAAAAAACCTACATCTACAAACAAGATCATTCAAATTGGAAATCTAAACTAAGCATTTTACTAAAATTAAAAGCTACAAACTAAGAAAATAGTTAAATTCCTAATCTAACCCATTTGAAACTTATCCTGTTTTGGAATTGGTGTCGTGTTGATGTGAAACGACGACCCTTTCCCAATCCCGTGATCAATGAGCCTATTTTAGTTAATTCTATGGAAGAGAATCAATAAAACCATTGTGATGTATGAAAACCTAGTTTATGCTAAAAATGAACATGGTGCAAGCTAAGTTACCATGATTTTATGCTAGAAATGCACTAAGTATGCTATTGCTAAGCTAATCTAAACTAATTCTAAGCGAAAAGATTCAAACCCTAATTTATAAACAAGCTAAGATGGATGCATGGATGCCATTAATGGATGCTCTAAGCTATTATGCAATTAAAACTAACTAAAATAAGCTAAAAAGTGAGGAAATATGAGTGTGAGTGCATATGAGATTCAACTTGACATAAGTTTGCAATTGAAAAGGTGGATGTATAAGTTTCAACAACATAAGTTTCCTCTAAAAAGATGGATCTATTTGTCTCGAAATAGTGACCTATTTATAGGAAAGCAAATGAGAAATGGAGACCTGTAGTGCCCCTTAGTTTGTTCTCAGTTGACTAACTGTTGTTTGTATTAGATTGAGACATTATGATATCTACTTGATGATGGATTCATAGTTATGATGTAGTTGATGATACTTTATCACTGATGTTTTATGCTCATACTATGCTTAGTATACGAATTTAATGGATTATATAGATTAATCTTGTTATGTGCATCATGTGAATATTTGATGATTGTTTTTACCTTGTTGTTAGTATCTGATTATTGTGCATTGATGTATTTTGATGAAAGGGAATGGTGTCACATCACTCACTTTTGAGTTCCCTGTGATGCTACGACTTTCCTTTCATAGTGTGATTGATTATATGACTATGTACATGTTCAACTATGTTGGTTTGCTGCAAGTTGCAGGTACTAGGCATCGACTCCACATGAATTTTTAGGTTTGAGTGTGCCTTAAGCCCAATGGAAATTGTTGATGGAGATAGCATTAGGTCCCTTTTTGAGCCATCATCCTTGACGAGGATGAGTATATGTTGTCACCCTAGTAGTGTTGTCCGTTTGTGATCTATTAGTTACAGTAGAAGTTTGAGACCTATTTATTTTTGGCATTCTTTATCATTGGAGGTGCAACTTAATCCTTTGCTCTCTTGTGTTTTGTCGCCCATCTCTATGTTTAGTCTAGTTTGTTTGAATGTGGAAATCATGGTATAAAGAAGATCTGATTAAATTGTTAGAAATCGGTTCTATTATGCAATCTTGACTGAGCTGAGTTGATGGATATCGAACCATTGTGATTGTTTGATGTTTCTTTTTTTTAAACAATGGAAAGAATCAAAATCATGCATAATTGATATCCTATGACCTCTGCTTAAGGCATCCTTTTATTGAGCTGAGCCTCATCTTTTTTAACATTTTTGCACATATCCGATGATCTTGGTAGTTGCATCTTCTTTGATGATTAGTGAACTCATCATTTTGGTTGGTTGCTTTGTAGCTTATCAAGTGTTAAGGCTGTGTTCTTCCATTCATCATTATATTTATTATGCCTTCCCTTATGTGTTGAGTCTTTATTTTCGGACCTTGTAATTTTCTTTGGTGCTAATGCTTTATGAAGGGCATCTTATACTAGAGTCTGTAGGTTTTGTCTATTGCCATTCGATACTCTCTGAGGGCATTTGATAAACCAGGGAACCATTATAGCGATGCGACTTACCTCCCTCTTGTGGTGTGTTATGTTTGGCCATGGGTTTTATTTTATAAACATACCATATATCACTGTTGACGCCAAGAATCTTACCATATCTCGTGAATATATATATATTCCATTTGAAAAACAATGTGTGTTGCTAGGTTTAAGTGAACCACCACTTCATAGTGATAATCAACAGGTTGTTAATTTCTTATAACCCAGCTACAGATTAATTGCACAATAAATTCACAGAAAAGAAATTTGATTTATAACAATTAATACACTGGGTTAAATAACAACTAATAACAGCTGAAGAAAAAATAACATGAAGCCAAACACAAAAAGACAATAACACAGAATTACCTAGGAAACCCCAATGTGGAGAAAAACCTGCAAATGTTAGATCTTCTATTCAGCCGAACAACAAACTTTTCTTTCAAAAATACAATATGAGTTTGCTATAAAAATCTTACTTTTATAGAGCCTAGCTGCTTTACTTAGTGTGCAAGGAAAGAATCTTTCCTTGCTTTCTTTGGCTTTAATTACACATAAAATCACTCTTGGACTTATCTTATCCTCACAAACTCGGAAACATTCTATTAAAGAATAAAAATCCTGTTGTTGCTAAAAATCCAACTCGAATTGATTTAAAGCATATCTAATCTTGAGTTGCTTTAAAGAAAATCCATATCCCAATTTTTGAGCTACAAAAAACAACACTCCCTCTTAGCGAGGAAGGTGTTCTGCACCACACCCAACTTGTCCCTGAAGAATTCAAACTTGCTCTTCATCAAGGCCTTCGTCAGGATATCTACAATTTTTTCATCCGTAGGAATGTAAATGAGCTTCACTATCCCCTTCTCCACACAATCTCTGATGAAGTGGTACTTGATCTCAATGTGCTTTGACTTGTTATGAAACACTGGATTCTCAGAGAGTTTGATACAACTCTGATTATCACAGTAAATGACTATAGGATCTAGCTCCTGATTAAAGAGCCTAGCTAGAAGTTTCTGAAGCCAGATAGCCTCACATGTAGCTATATTGGCTACCATATACTCAGCCTTTGTAGAAATTAGTGCAACTGACTTCTGTTTCCTGCTGTACCAAGAGACTGCTCCTGATCCCAAACTGAAACTGCACCCGAAAGTGCTCTTTCGATCAGCTGTATTGCCTGCCCAATCTACATCGGTAAACCGATCGAGCTTCACTCCATCCTGTTGAACATACTTCAGACCATAATCAACTGTGCCTTGGAGATATCTCAAAACATGCTTCACACCTATCTAGTGCACACGTTTAGGTTCCACCATAAACTGACTGAGTGAGTTCACTGCAAAACAAATGTCTGGCCTGGTGTTGACCAGATACATAAGAGAGCCTATCAACTGTCTGTATAAAGTCAGGTCCACTACCTCTGATCTGGAAGCATCAATCTTCTTCCAATTGGTCACAAGTGGCGTTGACATAGGCTTACAGTTTTCTATCCTGAATCGCTTCAAGATATCAATTAAGTACTTCCCTTGTCCAAGGAAGATCTCTCTCTCTTTCTGCCACAACTCCAATCCCAGAAAGTAATGCATGAACCCCAAGTCCTTCATCTGAAACTCTCCTGCAAGATCCCACTTGCAGTGTGCTATGAGCTCCTTTGACCCTGTGAGAAATAGGTCATCAACATATAACAACAATATGAGAAGTTCGCCCTTTACCTGAACATAGTACAGGTTTGAATCTGCCTCACCCTTGATGAAGCCCACACTCTACAAGTAACTATCAATACGTGAATACCACACCCTGGGAGCCTGCTTGAGTCCATACAATGCTCTTTTTAACTTGCATACATGAGAATCCCTCTCATGTGCTTCAAATCCTTCTGGCTGCTCTATGTAAATCTCTTCCTCAATCACTCCATTGAGAAAGGTCATCTTTACATCCATTTGGTGAATCCTCCAACCCATTTGTGCTGCTACAGAAATGATAGCTCTTATGGATGAGTACTTGGCTACTAGAGAAAAAGTCTCATCATAGTTGACTCCCTCCTTCTGAGAAAACCCCTTAGCCACAAACCGAGCTTTGAACTTCTCCACACTACCATCTGCAGCATGCTTAATCTTATACAGCCATCTCGAGCCCACCATAGACTTATCTTCTGGCCTTGGTACTACCTCCCACACACTGTTCTTCATGATGGAAGAATACTCTTCCACCATGGCATCTCTCCACACTTGGTGCTTGGATGCCTCCTGAAAGTTGGAAGGCTCTAC
This sequence comes from Sequoia sempervirens, assembly GCA_007258455.2. Lineage (NCBI taxonomy): Eukaryota > Viridiplantae > Streptophyta > Pinopsida > Cupressales > Cupressaceae > Sequoia > Sequoia sempervirens. The sequence continues at coordinate 319,420,862 of VDFB02000008.1, read as the reverse complement.
TTCAATTAATTCACTCATAAGTACAACATAATCTAAATAGCGTTTGAGAGCCCTTCTTTGTTTGACTGAATCTTGAGGATCACATACATATTCTTGAGCCTCTCTCAATGTTTGCTCAACTGCCCTATTTCTCCTCTTCTCACTAATAGGAATCTGAGGCTGAGGAATTATTTGTTCCTTTATCTTATCATCCTGCTTGTTCTACTCTCCAGCTTGCGTGACTGGAGTTTGAGGAATTTGTGCTACCTCAATCGTGGGTGAGTGTTCCTCCTCATTCATCAAGTTGCTTGACTTTTGAAGAGCCCTTTCTTCCTTGAACTTCACATCTTTGCGAACCACTGTTTTCCTGAGAGTAGGAATGTAAACCCGATAAGCCTTAGAAGTTTCACTATTCCCAACAAGGATACCCTTCTCTGCAGTAGGTTCCAACTTGGTTCTCTTCTCAACTAGAATGTGACAATACACAAGGCATCCAAAGATACAAATGTGCCCCAAATCTGGTTTCTTACCATTGAATTCCTCTTCTGGAGTCAACTTTCCCAACACTTTGTGAGGGCTCCTATTCTGCAAATACACAGTTGTGTTGCAAGCTTCTTCCCATAAGAACCAAGGTAGATCCTAATCATGAAGCATGGCCTTGGCTGCTCCAACGATAGCTCTATTCTTTCGTTCAACAACCCCATTCTGCTGAGGGTTGTACAGAACTGTCAACTCTTTCTTGATACCTTCCTGAGCACAAAAATCTTTGAAGGCATTTGAGGTATACCCGCCTCCATTATCAAACCTCAGTATCTTGATCTTCTTCCCAGTTTGGTTCTCCACGAGAGCCTTAAACCCTTTGAACCTACTGAAGACCTCATCTTTATTCTTCATGAAATATATCCACGTCTTCTTGGAGAAATCATCAATGAAGGTAACATAATACTCATATACATTCAAGGATGTTGTTGACATGGGCCCACACACATCTGAATGTACAAGATCCAAAATCCCTTTGGATCTAGTGTCGCTGCTTGGAAAATTGGTCTTGGCATATTTCCCAAGAGCACAACCCTTGCACACCTCATGCTTTTCTGTCTTCATCTCAGGAAGCCTCGTCACTATTTCCTTAAGAATATTAAGTTCTCCATGGTGAAGGTGAGCCATCTTCCTATGCCAAAATTCTCCTATCCCTTTACAACTACTAACCAACGCATGTGCTGGCACAAACTATAACCGAAACAAGCTGCCATGCCTGACACCAATCACTTTTGCAACCTTGGAATCTTTGGGATGAATATAGACTTTTCCCCTCTCAAAGGTCACAATGTAACCCTTGTCTTCCAAAGCAGAAACCGAGATTAAATTCTTTGTCATGCCAGGGACATACAACACATCCTCCACCAACAAAGGTTTACCAGACTCCCTCTGAAACTTGACAGTACCAATACCAGTTGCATGGTACTTGGCATTGTCTCCGAGCTCAATATAGAAATCCAGCTTCTTCTCCTCCAACTTGGTGAAACATTCTTTGACTCCCATCATGTGGCGAGAAGCCCCACTGTCAATATACCATACCCTATTGGCAATTGAACTTGAGAGACAGGAAATGAGTGAAAACTCATTCTCAAATTGTGATGCAAACTCGTCCACCTCTGCTATAGCAGCAAATTGCTTCTTTTGCTTGTCCTTATTTTTCTTATTCGGGCATTGACTGGCATAGTGACCCATTTGATGGCAGTAAAATCATTTAATCTTGCTCAGATATTTATTCTTCCCACTCTTGGAAGAAGAACCTTTTGATTGCTCTTTATTGGAATTATTCTTACCCTTTCTTGCAAGAGCAAGATTTTCTTCATCTTGACCCTTCTTCATTTGATCTCCTCCTAAAAAAAATCATCCCAAAGTCTTGCCCAATCAGGTAGCCGATCTCTACTGACAATACACTTGACAAACACTTCCTAGTGCTTTGAAAAACCATTCAAAGCTATATGCACCAACTCATTTTCTTTAATCATCTCTCCAACAGCAGCAAGTTCATCCCTGACCTGTGTCAGCTTGGACAAGTAAGAGGTCACACTCTTGCCTTTGGACATCTTGGTATAATGCAATTTGTCCTTGAGCATCATCTTACGACTCTGATAGTCGCTCTGATAAATTTTTGTGAGCGTATCCCAAATCTCCTTGGCAGTGTCTTTCCCTGATAAATGAGGAATTAAATGATCTCTTACTCCATCCAGGATAATCCTTTGAGCCTTGGCCTCTTTAACTTCATGTGAATCTAAGGCAACATGATCATTTGTTGGTGGAGTCACTTCTGTGCTAGCATAGATCCACAGCCTGTTCTCTTTGAGAACAGATGTAATCCAAACCTTCCACTGCAAGAAGTTAGATGCACCCTCGAGCCTGTCCTCATATCGAACGTTGGTTGCCATAGCCACAAAAAGAACTGAAGACGAAAAATTGATTTTTTTTCTTGAATTCTGTGTTACAAATCTTGGCTTCGTATTCAGATTTTAGAGCTCTGATACCATGTTAATTTCTTATAACCCAGCTACAGATTAATTGCACAATAAATTCACAGAAAAGAAATCGGATTTATAACAATTAATACACTAGGTTAAATAACATGAAGCCAAACACAAAAAGACAATAACACAGAATTACCCAGGAAACCCCAATGCGGGGAAAAACCTGCAAATGTTGGATCTTCTATATAGCCTAATAGCAAACTTTTCTTTCAAAAATACAATATGATTTTGCTACAACAATCTTACTTTTATAGAGCCTAGCTGCTTTACTTAGCGTGCAAGGAAAGAATCTTTCCTCACTTTCTTTGGCTTTAATTACACATAAAATCACTCTTGGACTTATCTTATCCTCACAAACTCAGAAACATTCTATTAAAGAATAAAAATCTTGTTGTTTCTAAATATCCAACTCGAATTGATTTAAAGCATATCTAATCTTGAGTGGCTTTAAAGCAAATCCATATCCCACTTTTCGAGCTACAAAAATCAACACAGGTAAACTTGATCTATTCTGTAGATTGGTGGGCCTTAAGATGTTTGTGTTGCAGTCGATAGAATGTATTCTATGTAGTAAACTTTAGTATGGGAGCATTGATATAGGAGTTAAAATTGAGATCGATTCTTTAAGATATACACCTCCATGTGGATAGGCGTCGACTGTAATAAGAGATGTATATAAAAGAATCTTCAGTTTACAATTGCAATATTATATATTTATATATATATATATATTCATTCATTCCTGTGGATATATTATGATTTGAGTAAGAGATTATTGTTGTCTTCTAATCAATTGAGAATGTCTAGTTAGTATATTGGGAAAATTAAATAGATACGAAAGGAAATTGATTTAATTATACTTAGATAAATAAAGAGATTATTTAGATGAGTAAATTCAGTATCTAAGTAATGAGTTACAAGAAATGTGAAAATAATTATATGAGGAATATTGATTTATCTATATCAATCAATTGAATGATTTGATCCAGTAAATGAATTGGGTTATCTTTGGCTATGGTGTCCTTTTATAAATGTTAAATAGTTAGATTGTAGATTTTTCCTTGTAATTGATTTTAGTGGTAAATGTTTAAGTAAGCAAATGGTAGTTAAATAGTGAACATTGGATGATGTAGAAGTTATATTTTCTTAGTATATTATGTGTTTGATTGGTCGTATGGAACCTTGTGTTGATGTTTGGTATTGAAGTGTTATTTTGGTTATTGCTCCTTGTGAAGTTGATTCATAATTGCTTGTCTATTGTGAGTTTGATTTAAATAGTGTATTTCATGATTGTAATTATGATTGTTTCCTTGTGATGAAGTATGTGTGCAATTTTTTGGAATTTAAGTTGAATTTGAATATTGTGGTTGATTTTACATTGAGATGATTTTGGTTATGGTTTATAGTGGGAGTTGAATTATGCCAAAATGGTTAAGCTGGGATTCCAAAGGTTAAGGGGGGTATCTTATTTATTGGGTAATATGATTGTCCCATTTGAAGTGGTTGATTTTATACTTGAATTGTGTTATTATAGGTTTAAACCATGCACTACTTAGTCTTCGATATGGTTGAGATTTGTGAGCAAGAGGGTTCAAGCTTCTCTTTATGTGTACGTGCATGTGATTTGTGATTTTTTTCAAATGGAACCCATTGTAATCAAGAGAAAAACTAGGAGTTAAGCAAAGGAAAAAGAGATTGAAAGGAAACCAGTCTCCAAGAGGAGAAACTCAACAAAGGAAACCATTGAAGAAGAGGATGTAGAAGCCCAACCTTTTAAGAAAAGAAGAATTATTACTAGAGAAAAGATAGAAATGTCTAAGAAAGCTAAGGTTGATGAATGCCAAGCAAAGGTTATTGAAGTAGAAAGCTCTGGAGAAAGAACCCAAGTGTATACAAGAAATAATTCTCCAAAACAAAAGGTTTCTC